>CM069441.1:32421073-32601082 GCA_035610835.1 Ophiura sarsii | reverse complement strand
GCGCATATTATTTGCGTTTCAACATATAAGCTTAACAAGATGGCTTCAGGCAGGGCATTTTTCTGGACCATTATAGTTCATAAACTGAAAATATTTGCGCGCTTACGCTGGCCTCCAAAACAAGTTGACTTATACGCTAGACTTATACGATGACGTCAGTGTAATATTTCGCATCATCGCCCCTCGTGCAAATACTCATGAAAATTAAACTGAGACCCAGGCAAATTTTACCATGTCTTAAAAACTCAACATTTGTAACCAATATTCATTGAAATATGTACGATGAAAGATACAAATATTACATTGTGCCTTAGTAAAGTCTACAGGATCCCTTATTATAATTCGGGGTGATAAAAGTGATAAAATACGGCATTAAAATCGAAATTTGTATTATATACATTTAGCTATGGCTGCCGTTTGGAAAAGGGTTTAGTAAGTAACTCATTATTCATGTTATTGTTAGAGTGTCATGTGTTGCCATGTGTCATGTCATTGAAACTTTGATGTCAACGTTTTTAAATGCTAGAATTAATTGTTATATTTGAAAAGTAGCCACGAACAAAATTGTCATTCTAATAAATGTTTACCTGCATATACCAATAATGATTTGTCTTTTTACTTGAATATTCAAATGTGTGGGTAGATTTAAACACAATTCCTATGTGTGTGGAAACATTAAGTCAATGTGACATCCGTCTTGCCATATGCTCATGTCCATTTACGTCAAAGAACCCCAAGGACTTGTCATATTTCAGACATTTTGACAGGAGGTTTGACCTGAACATGTTCAACACGAACATAACGAACACGTTAACCGTTATGACCGACACATTCCCTCGTATATATACTAGTCTGTAGCTCTGTTAATTTTTTCAAAATCTGTACATGGAGAATGGAGAAAATTATTATTATACAAGGCATTTATATAGCGCTCTTACACAATGAGGTACCACAGCGCTTTACAGAATAAAATACATATAGAATTAAATACATACACGGTAAAAGGTAAAAATACATACTTGGTAAAAGGTAAAAATACCGAACAAAAATAATTTTGTATCTGGACTTAGTGAAAATTTAAGAAATTACATATGGTTTTTACATTCTTTTTAGAAATGCACTTCAAGTTGAGCTAATACTTAGTACATCAATCAAGGTTCAGGTTTTAATTTTCAATAACGACGAGCAAAATCAAAGTGTTTTTCCCTTAAAGCAATTAATGTATTCACTGCGCAATTCTATGAATTCAATCGGTTGTCATAATTTGCATTCAACAAAAACAAATTGTTAAAGCTTAAGCGATGAAACATGAAATTGTCAAGATAATTACAGTGTGGTTCTTGCAAATATAAATAAATATGATGGTGACAGATCAGGAATATCTTCTTCACCATGGCATCTTGGGTTTTTCTGACAGTGTTCCGTCAAAAGTATTCAAGGACCTGTCATATGTTGATACGAGTTTTGACCTGAACGCGAATTTAACAAGCACAAATGTAATCCTCGCATCACTCTTATTCGGTGTCTGTCAATCAAAATGTTTAATAATATGAAAACGCGGACAAACTGGATGGCGTAATTTACGTTATATGTTATTCAAATTATTAATAATATTGCATCGAACCGAAATCCTAGAAACAATAAAAAGTCCAATATGAAGTTTGATCTTTGTATGTAATTCAAGAAAAAAAACCTCATGATATTTTCAGGTAGTGTACATTAATAATAATATAATATATTTACTATTTGAGCGGTGGTCGAATGGCAATTTTAAGAGCTAGCGAGATATGAATACGAATATCATTTTAAAAGTTCTGCCGCCTCTCCCACACCATCGTTACTACGTAAATTAGCAATTTGCCATTTCCCATTGTAACTCTAAATGTTAGCTTCCACTGAAGGCTAAACTGACAAGCACAAATCTGATGATTGTTTTACTCTTTGTCTGGATCTGTCAAATGTACAGAGAGATTTGTTGTGAACGGAAGAATACAACAAAACTATATACACGAGGTTTGCCATCTCCTTAGTTTCGCAAGATGTGTTGCAAGTTAATCCCGGAATTGGAAAACACACGTAGTGTCTAAACATTGTAAACATACATGTAATACAATACGGCATACGCATACATCCACCAGGATAAAGCAATATTGACTCTTACTGCCTGGCAAATAGACATTAATAAATTGGTCTGTCTGTGGCATATCAAAATATGCTCAACGTATAATCATTCATTGTTTTGGTTGCTACACGGTTGCTGTATCGTGCAAATGTCCCAAAGGTTAGATTAAAGTTTTCTAGAAGTGTGGACATTGGTGATGGTACTATGGCTAAACAGATGGGCTGTTTTCCAAGCAATCTACTGTTTTCCGTTAGTTTAGAAGTCTATACAATATTGACAAATAAATCTGAAATAGACATGTATTACGTCTGAACACATTGTTTCACAGTCTCAAAAATAGCTTCAAACTATTTGAATTTTGAGCCATGAATAATTTAGACTCATTTCATTCTCGACAGTCTTAACCTTTCTGTAGTAAACACTTCATTTTACTTAATGTGTACCTTAAAGCGATATTAACATAATTGGGTACACGAAATATAAAAGCAAGAAAACTAGGTCTCCGTCTACAGCCAAGAGCAGACTCTAGTTCAATAGTATAACCGCATCGCACAAGGTGAATCGGAAGGACCGAGTTTTCTTTTTAAAGATAAATACAAAGCTTCAACGTCAACAGCCAAGTGTATACGATAGGCTAATAAACTATGTCGACATTTCAAGGAATACTCAAATATAATTCCAAAGTGGTTGATGCAGAAACGAAATCCTAGCTCATACAACTGTCTGTCCATGGATTGAATGTTTTACAAATAAACATATAGCAACGTCTCACCACGTTATCATTTAGAACCTAGCACATTAAGCGTAACTGTTAAATCAATACGCTGGCCTCCAGAGTCAAGGTGACTTATACGTTAAACTTATACGATGACGTCAGAGGAATATTTAGCATCATCACCCATCGTGCACATGAAATCTAAACTGAGACCCAGGAAAATGTCACCATGTCTAAAAACCCAAACATTTGTAACCAATATGCATTGAAATATGTACGATGAAAGATACATTACATTGTGCCTTGGTAAAGTCTACATTATAAGTCACTTTTACTATAAACCCTGCGTATTGGTTTCGCAGCTCCGACCTAAATAGGCAACTAGATTGAAACATTACTCTCTATGGTGGCCATATAGAGGACTTGGACCAAGTAGGCAACCACCATGAATCCCTTAGTATAATTCCGGGTGATAAAAGGGTAGCTATAAAGAATATTTTCTTGAAATTTATGAGGAAAAAAAAAGAGATTAACAAATCTTAATTATAATTTTACCACTTAAATGTGGAGAACGTAAGGTTTTCAGAATGTATAATCCTTTCTAAAATCTATGGCGTAAAAGTCAAACTAAAGGCTTTGTCAAAATAGGTCGTAGGTTTTCTGGGACACCCTGTGCAGGTAAACATTAATTGGAATGACCATATTTATTTGTGGCTTCTTATCAAATATGACAATTAATTCTAGAATTAAAAAAGGAAGACATTAAAGTTGGTTAATATTTCAAGCAGCACATTTACACTCTATCATAAATAGTTATATATTTACTATTCCCTTTTCCAAACGTCAGCCATAGCTAAATGTGTGTAATATAGATTTTGATAAAAATGCAGTCTACAGAAGGCATCAAGTGTGATTTGTGAACATTTGACTCGAATGTTTTGAAAAATGGTTATTATATCTGCCAACACTTTACGTAATTAAATTAAGTTAACAGAGAGTGTCTAAACAAAGGCTATAACATTTGTGTTCAGCCTCAAATTATGCGCATGTGAAAAAAGGTATATCGAAACATGTTCAACCGATTTGACGGAAAATGGAGGTTCATACAATAATTGTTCATTGCAGTTCGCCACCAAATCTTGTAATATTGACGGCGTTTTAGTTTCACTTTCACCATGCATTTCAATCATGTTTATACATTCTAAAAACTTTGAAATATCCAAAACTCAATTGTGAATAAATAATCACCATTGTTAAATTGGTTTTGAAATCACGTGTGAACCAGGAGATATATCGAAAACCGATTGGACAGAAAATTATACCGTTACACTGATATTCAGCCTTATAACTCAATATGAACCGTAAACAGTCTGCTCATCCGAATTTCTATTAATAATATTGGTGAAGTAGCATCATCCAGTATTTTCTTTTAAATTTCCCAGAGCAAAGTTTATTCAAATATAAAAACTCTTGTTCAAATCGTAACAAATTGTGTGTATTAATCCATTCAGTAACGCTTGTTCTTTTGGTGCTACAACTCATTTGACCTTTGCTTTATTATCTTAAATTTTGAAAATATCTTAATACCAACGATATTAATAAAATACATATCTATTGTTCAATATTGAACAAAAAAAAACAAAAAAAATTATTTACAAATCATAAAACGATATCGAGTGGTTAACAGCGCTACAAAGCTGCAACACCGTCAACTACAGTGAAATTAGTTGAATATGTTTCTGACATACCTCCCGTTGGCCATGCGTAATTGGAAAACCGATTGTGACATCTTGTATTTTATCTTTTTTCAAAATTGGCGAGCAAGTTCAAAGTGTTTTCCCTTACCGCAATTTATGTATTCACTAATTTCTCCGCGCAATTCTAAAAATTAAACCAGTTGACATAATTATCTTTCAAAAAAAGAAATTGTTAAAGCTCGAGCGATGAAACATGAATTTGTCAAGATAATTGCAGCGTGGTTCTTGCAAATATAAAAATATATGATGGTGACAGATCAGCACAATATCTTCTTCACCATGTCATCTTGTGTTTTGTATTGACAGTGTTCCGTCAAATGTATTCAAGGACCTGTCATGTTGATACGAGTTTTGATCTTAACACCACTTTAACACTAGCGCAAATTTAATTTTCGCAACACTCTTATTCGTTGTCTGTCAATCAAAATGTTAATAATATGAAAACGCGGTCAAACTGGATGGCGTAATTTACGTTATATTTGTATTCAAATTATTAATAATATTGAATTTATTGCATCGAACCAAAATCCTAGAAACAATCAAAAGTCCATAATGAATCTGACCTTTGCATGTAATTCAAGAAGAAAAAACTCAGGATATTTTCAGGTAGTGTACAATAATAGTAATATAAAGGGTTCAACAAAAGAAAGTATACCACTTTGTTTATGTAATTTTAAGTAACATTCAATTTTTGTTGTTGACCAAACAGGCTAGATATAGGCATTTAGATGAATCTTTTAGGCATAATGTGATACCAAATTTGGCCCCTAACAACAAAGATAAACCATGATTAGCACCATTTAAAGAAAAATATCCCATTTTCAAAAGTCGCATTTCCAATACACGGCACGAGAAAAAAGGACCAATTGTTAACACACACAATGTAATAAGACCCAACGCATTTTCACTGTGCGATCGATAGCCCCGTCAATCCTGGCTAATACACACACCCGGCGAGACCCCAATTGGTCCTTTCTTACCGTGCTGTGTATTGGAAATGCGACTTTTGAAAATGGGATATTTTTCTTTAAATGGTGCTAATCATGTTTATCTTTGTTGTTAGGGGGCAAATTTGGTATCAAATTATGCCTAAAAGATTCATCTTAATGCCTATCTAGCCTGTTTGGTCAAAAAAAATTAATGTTACTCAAAATGACATAAACAAAGTGGTATACTTTCTTTTGTTGAACCCTTTAATATCTTTTCACATTGAGCGGTAACGAAGGGCAATTTTAAGGGCTAGCAAGATATAAATACGAATATCATTTAATAAGGTCTGCCTCCTCTCCCACACCATCGTTATTACGTTAATTAGCCATTTGACATCTCCCACTGTAATTCTGATTAGCTTCAACTGAAGGCTAAACTAGATCTGATGATTGTTTTACTTTTTGTCTGGTCCTGTCAAATTTACAAAGAGATTTGGTGTGAACGGAAGAATACAACAAAACATATATATACACGAAGTTTGCCATCTCCTTAGTTTTACAAGATGAGTTGCGGGTTAATCTTGCAAATGGAAAACACACATGGTGTCTAAGCATTGTAAACATGCATGTAATACAATACGGTATATGCATATATCCACCAGGTTAAAGCAATATTGACTCTTACTGTCTGGGAATGGGAACTATACCTTTATTTCTTTTTTCTTTTTTAATTAATTGTTTGTGTGCAACATACAAATCATTTCGTACCAAAATACACTTTAAAGCTAACATGTTAACACAAAAATATATAAGGACAATAAAACAAACTAATGTGACGTGTTGACAAAAGACAATAAAGCAAATACGGACAAGACAAGACAAGACAAGACTAGACAGACATGTGAGAGAGATATTTACAACCTTATGCAAACAACATGAAAATATGCAATCATTTAGGAAGAAGGAAGTAGGGCTCATTAAATAATCCTTTCCATTTGTTTTCGAAATAGCTTTTGTCATCTTTAATCTTTGTACAATAATACTTTTTAATCTTTTAATATCGGGTTTGCTCTTTAGACACCGATTTTGAAACAAATAATACTTGGTTCAGTATAACACATAATTTATATCTAGAGTGGTTTGAACAACCTAAAAATACATACAATCAACTGCTATGCTAGTTTTCAATGTATCAATTATCCATAATTCAACATTTTGCTAAAAACTATGTATATTTGGGCATAACCAGAACATATGTTCAATATTTTCTTTCTCTAAACACAAATGGCACTCGTCATCATCAATATTTTGTTACAGATTTTAGAAAGGAATCACTTGGAATAATACGATGAAGCAGCTTAAATTGGAAATATCTCATTTTTGTTTTGTTTTGCAAGATGTGTTGCAGGTTAATCCTGGAATTGGAAAACACACATTGTGTCTAAGCATTTTAAACATACATGTAATACAATATGGTACATGCATATATCCACAAAGTTAAAGCAATATTGACTCTTACTGTCTCGCAACATTAATAAATTGGTCTGTCTGTGGCATATCTGAATATGCTTATTATATAATCATTAATCGTTTTGGTTGCTGCACGGTTTCTGTATCGTGCAACATCAATGTCTCAAGGGTTAGATCTCAAGTTTTCTAGAATTGTGGAAATTGGTGATGGTACTCTGGCTAAACAGATGGGATGTTCTTCCAAGAAATCAACTGTTTTCCGTTAGTTTAGGAGTCTATGACCAGGGAGATGTTAATTCCCGGCTATGACAATATTGACAAATACATCTGAAATAGGCCTGTATTTCGTCTGAACGAATTTGACCAAGTGATTGGTACTTTTATACTTCGATATATATTGTTTAATGAACCGGGTCCGTCTCACTGAATGAGCATTTTGTTGTTAATACACCAGCATTAAAGCAAGAAAGATATAAATGTTATGTACAATCAATGTAGAGCTAAGATTCAGAGCTATAATCAAAGGTCGATTATTTGATGAGAGGATAGAACTTAGTGAATGACTCTCGTATATTACTTAAGACATTTCTTCTGATATCTACAATAGTCGACTAGGAAATCGGATTGCAAAGTCAATAATAATGTTCTAAGGGCATGAAGAGTTATGTTGGAGGATGCGCCCTCAATTATGATAAACACCTGGATTTGTATATTCATATAATTGTATTACATGTATGAACTTACACCTATAAGGAGTAAGACAAATCAGATAACGCGAACTATATTTACATAGAGAGAGTTTTAAGAAATATTTCAATAAATAGAGATGGTATTGTTTTAATCAAGTTTTGCTGTGTTTTTGTGAGTAGAAAGAACAATAATGGTAATTGTTAATGTTTATCTTGAATTATAAAGTTTTTTTTATTTTTAAATCTTCAACACTACTTCGTGTCCCTTTAACATTAGAGGCGTAGAAATTGTTCACGACAATAACAATAAATGTTTCCCAATTCTTGTGTGATGTGGTTAAACCAGGGTAGGATCTTACCGACAGGTAGAGACCTAGTTTTTACATATTTTGATTGTCATGTTTTGTTTGGTAATATTGCTCCAAGGTACACACGAAATGATTAAAACAGGAAGGAAAAGAAGAGCTTATATTAGGTTAAATGTCACGAGTGTAATCATTCGTGACTTGACATTAAAACACTTCTTCAATATAACCACACCACACAGGGTGAATTTGAAGGACTGTATAATATTTCTAATATAAAAACAAAGAAAAAATATTTTCAGTTAAAGCCATCTTGAGTGACAAATGAAGTTTATTCAAGCTTAAATTGCTGAGACGTTGAAACTAATTCCCGCGAAGAGCGACATAATTGCAAACGTTAATACTAAAATGGTCCAGTGCACCTATCATTTATAATTATTACAAATGCTAACACTAAAATGTGCCAGTGCACTTATCATTTATATGTAATATATATTTATAATTAATCGCAGAACTCATATCTAAAAATAAAGCAATAACTATTTTGAACATTATTATGATTACAAATGTTATCCTTTACACACCGGTATGGACTATCGGGGACTGCATATACAGGGTGTCCCAAAAAAATGTTAACACTCCGGGCACATAAGATATCTTAAAAGGACAGGAACACAAGGGTCTAATCTTGATGTATTATGAAAGCTGAGTAAATAAGCTTTCATTTGCATTTTATTGCGTTCCAATTGGTTATTTAAAACGGGAGATATGCTTCAGCAGCAAACATGAGGAAGCAAAATCGGCTTGGTCCAATCCTCTCAGTATGAAAGTAAAGCTTTTAAAATGCACGAAGCAAGAAGCAACATGATTAAGTCACACACACACATCAGTTAATCTCTTCTTTGTTCTTTTCAACGCATTCTTTCGATTCTTTTCAAGCTTAAAAGACATAAATAAATATATTCCACATAAATTATATAGGTATTTTGTCATGAGTTCAAGTTTTATACTCTTTTTCCATGTGCAATGGGTAGCTGTCAGTAAAGCAGTCTTTAAAATTGAAATTGAAACATTTCATGTTCTTTGTTGAAATGGTCCATCCAATTAAATAAATTAACTAATATTGCACTGAAATGAAACTAGTATTGCACTGAAATTAACCATAAATCAATTTAAGCTTAAAAAGAATCGAACAAATGCGTTGAAAAGAACAAAGAAGAGATTAACTGATGTGTGTGTGACTTAATCATGTTGCTTCTTGCTTCGTGCATTTTAAAAGCTTTACTTTCATACTGAGAGGATTGGACCAAGCCGATTTTGCTTCCTCATGTTTGCTGAAGCATATCTCCCGTTCTAAATAACCAATTGGAACGCAATAAAATGCAAATGAAAGCTTATTTACTCAGCTTTTATTAGACATCAAGATTAGACCCGTGTGTTCCTGTCCTTTTAAGATATCTTATGTGCCCGGAGTGTTAACATTTTTTGGGACACCCTGTAGAGAGAGTGTTGGTAGAAAATTGACCTGCAAACTGTTTCTAGAACAATAATAATAATAATAATAAAGTGGGCAAATAATGGGAATTTTAGGCGATGCCAGCAGTGCTATTCCGACCCCGGTAAGGGGAAGCGACAGGACCTTGTGTTCTTAGGCGCTGCATTGATATCAGTGGTGTAGCTCAGGGGGGGGGGGGGGGAGGGGGGCATTTGCCCCCCCCCCCCCTGACAGAGCGTTTTTGTGCCCCCGCCCCCCTTTGTGCCCCCGCCCCTCTCTTTGGATATAGTGTTTATATGCGGGGTAACCATTTAAAAATGACCATTTTAGCTTGGTTTTTAAAAATAAATGACCATTTTTGTTAAAAAACTGCTTAAAACCCTGAGGATTGGCCAAAATTTGTTGACTATAGTGCTTTTTTGACTGGGAAACTTTGTGTCCGTGCGAATTTTTTTGACTTCACCCCCCCCACCCCCCCCCCCCCCACCCCCCCCCCCCCCCCCCCCCCCCCCCCCCCCCCCCCCCACCACTTACGTGAAATTCAAGAGGTGACTGACTTGGAAAAATTTTTGGGCAACCTTTTACGAAAATTTTAGAAATCTTGCCCCCCCTGAAAAAAAACCTAGCTACGCCACTGATTGATATAACGTTACCATGGTTACATGACTAATATAGGCTATACGCTATATAATACGTTTCTGTCTCAGGTTCTTATAGGCCCTAAAGGGTATGCACTTATTTGATGGTTTGGTTTATCTTTCAGAATTATGTGGAAACATATTTAAGAGAGATTAAGTGAAAGAGTGACTCTGTCTCGGTCAATATAAGGGGTTACATTAGAGGGCTAAGTAGTGACTAACGACATTTTCCCTTGGATTTTGCGCACATATTGTTTTACAGACTCAAAATAGCTTCAAGCTGTTTGAATTTTGAGCCATGAATGTTTTTAAAAATTAATTTAATTCTCGACAGTATTTTCCAAACACTACATTATTAACATTATTAACATAATATTATTAACATTATTAACATAATATTAACATATAGGCTAAGCAAAAAAACTAGGTCTCCATCTACAGCCAAGAGCAATCTCTAGCTCAATAGTATAACGGCATCGCACAAGGTGAACCGGAAGGACTGAGTTTTCTTTTTATAGATAAATACAAAGCTTCAACGTCAACAGCCAAGTGTATACTATAGGCTAATAAAACTATGTCGACATTTCAAGGAATGTTAGAACAGAATTTCATAGTGGTCGATGCAGAAATGATGAAATCCTATCTCATACAACTATCTGTCCATGGATAGAATGTTTTACAAATAAACATATAGCAACGTCTCACCACGTTACCATTTAGAACGTAGCACTTTAAGCGTAACTGTTAAATCAATACGCTGGCCTCCTGATTCAAGGTGACTTATACGCTAGACTTATACGATGACGTCAGTGTAATATTTCGCATCATCACCCTTCGTGAAAATACTAATGAAAATTAAACTGAGACCCAGGAAAATATTACCATTTCTAAAATCACTAAACATTTTGTAACCCATATTCATTGAAATGTGTACGATGAAAGATACCAATATTACATTTAGCGGGGTTTGTAAAGGATTTTATTATTACAAACTTCACAAAACGGCCATCTTTGGCACACATATTGGTATGGATATAAGATACAAGAATTTCTCAAGACGCAAAAAAATGGACCCATAATTCGGCTAAAATCTGCATTTTGGGGGAAAAAATAACTTTTTAATGATTTTACTTTATATGATCTACAAAGTAATTTCCTGAATGCACAAACAATTTTGAAATTAGTAGACAGTTTTGAAATTAAGAAAATCAAATGTCCATGCTCAAAAACAATACACATAATAGCAGAATTACATCTTAAACTTGTCGTATCTCGATTTCTATCTCGAGTAGATTAATGTATATATTTCAAGACTATTCACATTCAAATTATACAATCATGCCGTACATTTACTGTTAGAGACATTGCTCATGTGTGTAGGACTCGCATGTGACGTCCATACTTGAGTTCTGAGGTTCAATTCAGATGCATCGTCTTTTCTCACTTTTGCTGAATCCATCTGCCTCTTGAAATCCGTGATGGCAACTTCTGGTGGGTAATCGATGCTTGCATCGCTACAGGGGGTATAGTATTCGATTCCGGTAGTGTGGGGCTTACCATGGAAGTATCAGGCTCAAGTTCGAATGTAGCCGAGTTCCTGATAATTCCGGGATTATCAAGAGTAATACTTGTCCCATAAAGAACCTTTGCAGAAAGATCGTAATCCAAATTGTCTTTTTCTTCAACTACGGGTAAGCCTTTTCGTAGATTAGATGGACATACGACATTAACCATCTCATACTGCTTGCACATAGAGATAGCAATAGAATTCTCAAGTTGATGTACCCGGTTATACGATATACCAATCCCCTATTTTGCAAATTGACCTACCAGGGTTCTATTTCAAAATTACCGCCAACTCACAAGCTGTCGGTAAACCTGAGAGGACATCATGTGCTGCCATTTTTTTGAAATTTACTATTTTATAAATCCCGTCATTTTGGAGCAAATGTTGAAGTCGAAATGCATTAGTTGCTTTTATATTATATATCATCAATGTTTGTACTTCAACTTAAACATTAAAAACAATAACATAATACCCGATATTTGGAATTTGATTATTATGACTGTTTAGGCTCATTATAACATAGTTTTCCGTATCATCATTTGAAAAGGGTACAGTATGATTTATGGGCATATGTTATCAAATGTTCCATTTGTTTACCAAGGATATATAAACTGCTAAAAAAAGTTCGGAAACTTTGTTCAAGCACAACATTTACAAATATCTCAGGAATTGTTCATTCAATGTTATATATCAGTGTAAAGCTCATGTGTTCATCTTCAAAATTATACCCAATTTAAAGCAATCCCTTGTTCCAATCCTCAGCCACTTGAGAACATGGGTAGGTCACAATCCGAATGTGCCAAGATCAACACCCATTTCATGCCTTATTTCATGCCCTGTTTCATGTTCACTTTGTCGTCTGTCCAATGGAGTGTTGCATTGACCAGTACAGTGTAGAGTGATGCTCTATTGACTTTTGAGTACAAAATAGAGTTGATGTTGGCACATTCAGATAACGACCTATCCATGTTCTCAAGCCAGTGGCTGAGCACTAGAACATGGGATTGCTTCAAATTTGGTACCATTGTAAAGATGAACACGTCAGCTTTTCATTGGTATAACACTGAATGATCATATCCCGAGATATTTGAACATTTTGTGATTGAATTTTAGCAGTTTACATAAATATATAGGCCTATATACAAATAATATGTTTTACCAAAACATGTCTGTTGCCGCCCAAACAGTATTATCGTTATTGTGTGTTTTTCAATTTGGCAAGTTTTATACCTTTTAGAATAAACATTTCTACTTGTAGTTGGTGGTTCATAATCAACAGAAATATATAACTGATTAGTGTTAAACAAAATCTTCGAAAACAAATTCGTTGAAAACAGAATCAACTCAAATATATGATTTCATTGTTTTTCAACAAAAAAACTGGATAGCAATGACTTAATTTTGTTATACCATTTAAATAATAACACCACACGTGTCAATGAACCTTTTCATAATCATCCTGATAACTATACGTCATATCATTATATGTTAACAATAAACAAATGATGACCATAACAATTTGATTTAAATGGTCGAATTTCCCTTTAAAATTAAGACATTTACATCCAAAAATATGATACTTTAGACTTTTTGACAATCTTTTTTTGTTGTAATTTGTTGTAATCGGATGTTTGCCTTGTGAACTAGAGCAGTATGCAAATTGCCCAATGTCATTTGACGATGAGAACGATAAAAATGTAAAAAAACATATATTTTGGCTTAAAAATATGTTTTTATGGAAAAAATGTTATATAACAATGGACGTAATTTTTGCGTTTTGAGATTTTATTGCACTACACGTATACACAAATAGTTGTTGAACACTTTGGTGATTGAAACCTATTAGTTCATGTATTTTTGAGAATGATAATCTTTTTCTTTGTAACTGATTATTTATCTATTATACATTTTCTATTTATTGTTCTAAAATTTAAGAAACATAGCCAAAAAAGGATTCGTCTATAGATTATGTAAACTTTATTACACATTAAAGTCTGTAAGAAAACGCGGGCGTAAAATTGTGTTTATCATGTAAAAACCCATAAAAAATAAAATATTTAAATTTAAAAAAATGGAAATAATCCAATATTTACGTTTTTCTACCTTTTTGAGCTGTTTTAGTATTTATGACACCCGCTTTCTTTTAACCAAAAACTTTTCTGAAGCCTTATCTTTAAAATAAAGCAACTTCTGAAATAATGCGATGTTTGAAACTACCTCTAAACATGAAATAAGAAAAATTGAATTTTTCACCTAAAAACACACATTTTTGGCCTAAATGAAATGTCTGAGAATCTAACAATTCCCTTTTTAATTTCTACTTAAATCTACTACATGTTACAATATTTCCACAATATTAAGAAGCGATAGACAAATTGTATCGTATTCAAATAATGAGAATTGTGATTTTGTTATTTTACACCAAAAAAATGCGTTTTTTTGCCAAAAAAGGACGAAGATAAACTAAAACAAATTGCGTCTTGAGAAAATCTTATTCCATATATTCATGTTAACCTATGTAGCGAATATGGCCGTTTTGTGAAATCTGTAACGATAATGGCATTCTAGGTCCTTTACAAACCGTACTAATTGTGCCATGGTAAAGTCTACATTATAAGTCTCTTTTACTATAAACCCAAGCGTATTGGTTTCGCAGCTCCTACTTAAATAGGCAATTAGACTGAATCCTTACTCTCTCCACTATTAACACATAGCCCTTGCGAGGGTGCTCAATTTTAAAAGATGGTGACCATATAAAGGGACGTGGACCCAGTCTAGCTAGGCAGCCACCATAATTCGGGATGATAAATGTGATCAAATACGGCATTCAAATCGACATTTGTATTATATATATTTAGCTATGGCTGCTGTTTAGAAAAGGGTTTAGTAAGTAAATCATTATTCATGTTTTCTGTTTTCTGTCAGAACCCAACAAGAAAAAGGGCTGACCTTTTATTTTACATAATATGAATGCATACAAGTAACAACACAAAAGCAAAAAAGAGAGAGAGAATTCATTATGATTCATTAATACTTTAAATCATTATTAATGTTATTGTTAGAGTGTCATTTGCTGCTTGAAACTTTAATGTCAATCTTTTTTAATTCTAGAATTAACTGTTATATTTGAGAAGAAGCCACAATAAAAGATGTCGTCCTAATAAATGTTTACCTGTATATACCAATAGTGATTTGTCTTTTTTTTTTGAATATTCAAATGTGTGGGTAGATTCATACACAATTCCTATGTGTGTGGAAACATTAAGTCAATGTGACATCCGTCTTGCCATATGCTCATATCCATTTACGTCAAAGAACCCCAAGGACTTGTCATATTTCAGACATTTTGAGAGAAGGTTTGACCTGAACATGTTCAACACGAACATAACGAACACGTTAACCGTTATGTCCGACACATTCCCTCGTATACTAGTCTGTAGCTCTGTTAATTTATCAAAATCTGTACATGGAGAAAACCTAACGAAAATAATTTTGTATCTAGTGAAAATTTAAGAAATGACATGGTTTAAAAATCAATTGATACCTTTGCACAAGTTGAGCTAATACTTAGTACAATAAGGTTCAGGTTATATTTTTCAATAACGGCGAGCAAATTCAAAGTGTTTTTTCCCTTAACGCAATTTATGTATCAGGAATATCTTCTTCACCATGTCATCTTGGGTTTTTCTGACAGTGTTCCATCAAAAGTATTCAAGGACCTGTGATATGTTGATACGAGTTTTGACCTGAACGCGAATTAAAACACTAGCACACACAAATGTAATCCTCGCATCACTCTTATTCGCTGTCTGCAAATCAAAATGTTTAATAATATGAAAACGTGGACAAACTGGATGGCGTAATTTACGTTATATTTTATTAAAATTATTAATAAAATTGCATTTATTGCATCGAACCTAAATCCTAGAAACAATAAAAAGTCCAATATGGATATGACCTTTGTATGTAATTCAAGAAAAAACCTCAAGATATTTTCAGGTAGTGTACGGTAATATTAATATAATATATTTGCTATTTGAGCGGTGTCGAAGGGCAATTTTAAGAGCTGGCGAGATATAAATACGAATATCATTTAATATGTTCTGCCTCCTCTCCCACACCATCGTTACTTCGTAAATTGCC
Source organism: Ophiura sarsii (assembly GCA_035610835.1). Taxonomy (NCBI): domain Eukaryota; kingdom Metazoa; phylum Echinodermata; class Ophiuroidea; order Amphilepidida; family Ophiuridae; genus Ophiura; species Ophiura sarsii. Next base: position 32,585,252 of record CM069441.1, on the reverse strand, counting down.
ATTTGCCATTGCAACTCTAAATGTTAGCTTCCACTGAAGGCTAAACTGAATCTGATGATTGTTTTACCTTTTGTCTGGTCCTGTCAAATTTACAGAGAGATTTGGAGTGGATGGAAGAATACAACAAAACTATATACACGAGGTTTGCCATCTCCTTAGTTTCACAAGATTTGTTGCAAGTTAATCCCGGAATTGGAAAACACACATGGTGTCTAAGCATTGTAAACATTACATGCGTATATCCACCAGGTTATAAATTCTTACTGTCTGGCACTAGACATTAATAAATTGGTTTGTCTGTGGCATATCAGAATATGCTTATCATATAAACCATTCATTGTTTTGGTTGCTACACGGTTGCTGTATCGTGCTACATCGATGTCCTAACGGTTAGATCTCAAGTTTTCTTGCATCGAACCAAAATCCTACAACAAGGGGGCGTCATGCTGATGTTGATATAGGCGTAAGCGGGGTGGGGGTGGGTCAATGTTTCATCAATTTAAGCTTGAATAAACTTGATTTGTCACTCAAGATGACTCCAGGAAAGGGTTTCTGGATCACTTTATTTCAAAAATTGAAATATATTCTTTTTATATATTAGAAATATTATACAGTCCTCCAAATTCAGCCTGTGTGGTGCGGTTATATTGAAGAAGTGTTTTAATGTCAAGTCACGAAAGATTACTCTCGTGGCATTTAGCATACTATAAGCTCTTCTTTTCCTTCCTGTTTTAATCATTTCGTGTGTACCTTGGAGCAATATTACCAAACAAAACATGACAATCAAAATATGTAAAAAACAAGGTCTCTATCTGTCGGTAAGATCCTACTCTGGTTTAACCACATATCACACAAGAATTGGGAGACATTATTTTTTGTTGTCGTGAACAATTAATACGTCTCGAATATTAAGCCTTAGAACATATTATTGACTTTACAATCCGATTTCCTAGTCGACTATTGTAGATATCAAAGGAAATGTCTTAAGTAATATACGAGGGTCATTCAATAAATTCTATCCCCCTCAAATAATCTATGTACATTAAGCTGCTTAGCTAAAGCTAGCCATTTGAAAATTAATTCCATGATTATTTATAATTTAAATAATTTGACTTTTAATATTTGTTTGTATTCTGTTTTATTCGAACATGACTTATACATCAATGTTATATAATTAAATATCAAAATTAAATACTTAAGACCATTTTGACCAATAAGATAATTAATTAGTCACTTATTAATTAATTAAGCCTTTTGCTTTAAACCATATCAAACCTCACTGTCAACATTTATGAGCCTTGGTCAGAACTTAGACAATTATTTTCTGAGCATGATTCATCAAAAACTGTGATTCTCTAACTTAAAATGAAGACTCCAGAGGCAAAAAACAACTTAATTTTGCGATCTATTTAATTTCGCGAACATATTACAGGATCAAAGTCGCAAAAAATAAATACCACAAATTTTGCAATTGATGATTTATGATAAGTGGTTATAATATTGACTTAATTAAATTAAGTAACCGCTCAACTGAACATGCAAAAGTAGTTTTTCAATCCACAAAAATAACCAACTGCAAAAAGAGCAATTTGGCCTGATTTGGCAATATGTTTCCAGATTCGGAAACATATTACAGATTGCCAGATTTGGACATTTGCCCTTACTGACAGACAGACCAATTTATTAATGTCTTGTTGCGAGACAGTAAGAATCAATTTTGCTTTTTCCTAGGATATATGCATATACCGTATTGTATTATACATCAATGCTTAGACACCATGTGTGTTTTCCAATTCCGGGATTAACTTGCAACACATCTTGCGAAACTAAGGATATGGCAAACCTCGTGTATAATAGTTTTGTTGTATTCTTCCGTTCACACCAAATCTCTCTGTAAATTTGGCAGGACCAGACAAAAAAGTAAACCAATCATCAGATTAAAATTTATAGTTACAATGGGAAATGGCAAATGGCTAATGTATGTAGTAACGATGGTGTGGGAGAGGAGGCAGAACTTAATGATATTCGTATTTGTATCACGCTAGCCCATAAAATTGCCCTTCAACGCCGCTCAAATAGCAAATATATTATATTATTATTAATGTACACTATCTGAAAATATCCTGAGGTTTTTCTCTTGAATTACGTACAAAGGTCATATTCATATTGGACTTTTTATTTATTCTAGGATTTTGGTTCGATGCAATAAATGCAATATTATCAATAATTTGAATAAAATATAACGTACATTCAGTTTGTCCGCGTTTTCATATTATTAAACATTTTGATTGACAGACAGCGAATAAGAGTGATGCGATGATTTCATTTGTGCTAGTGATAGATTCGAGTTCAGGTCAAAACTCGTATCAACATATGACAGGTCCTTGAATACTTTTGACTGAACACTGTCAGAAAAACCCAAGATGACATGGTGAACGAGATATTCCTGATCTGTCACCATCATATTTATTTATATTTGCAAGAACCACGCTGCAATTATCTTGACAAATTCATGTTTCATCGCTCAAGTTTAAACAATTTGTTTTTGCTGAAAGCAAATTATGACAACTGATTGAATTCATAGAGTTGCGTGCGTAAAAGTAAGTGAATACATAAATTGCGTTAAGGAAAAACACTTTGATTTTGCTCGCCGTTATTGAAAAATATAAGCTGAACCTTTATGTATTAGCTCAACTTGAAGTGCAAAGATATTCATTCATTTCTACAAAAACTTTAAAACCATAAATGTCATGTCTTAATTTTCACTAAAACCAGATACAAAATCATTTTCGTTAGGTTTTCTCCATGTACAGATTTTGATAAATTAACAGAGCTACAGACTATATACGAGGGAATGTGTCGGACATAACGGTTAACGTGTTCGTTATGTTCGTGTTGAACATGTTCAGGTCAAACCTCACTATTGGTATAAAAAATCACTATTGGTATATATACAGGTAAACATTTATTAATAACAGCGAGGCAGATAACTGCCGCAAGTTCCACAACTCAAACAAACATTAACAGTAGTTACAGTACTTGATACATTTGGCGCCAAAAAGGATTGACACCTCCTTTAAATAAACCACTAGACTGAATCCTTATTTATTTTATTTATTTATTTATTTGTTATTCGGCAAAATCGACATCAACAATACAAAAATAATCAAGCACATAGTAATAACATATAACATCACGAATATACCCTCTTCACTATTTACACATAGCCCTTGCGAGGGTGCTCAATTTTTAAAGATGGTGGCCATATAGAGGGACGTGGACCCAGTCTAGCTAGGTAACCACCCATGGATCCCTTATTATACTAAAGGCTAAACTGAATCTGATGATTGTTTTACTTTTTGTCTGATCCTGTCCAATTTACAGAGAGATTTGTTGTGAACGGAAGAATATAACAAAACATATATTATACACGAGGTTTGCCATCGCCTTAGTTATACAAGATGTGTTGCAGGTTAATCCTGGAAATGGAAAACACACATGGTGTCTAAGCATTGTAAACATGCATGTAATACAATACGGTATATATGCATATATCCACCAGGTTAAAGCATGCAATATTGACTCTTACTGTCTGGCAACTAGACATTAATAAATTGGTCTGTCTGTGGCATATCAGAATATGCGCATCATATACGGTAATCATTCATTGTTTTGGTTGCTACACGCTGTGACAATATTGACAAATAAATCTGAAATAGGCCTGTATTGAATCAGAACGAAATGACTAAGTGATGGGTACCTTGTACTGTACTTTTAATCTACAAGATTCGACTAGAAAATCGGATTGCAAAGTCAACATGGTCAATATCTTCTAAGGCTAAACATTTTGAGACGTAGAAATTGTTCACGAAAATAAAATGTTATGTGATGTGGTTAAACTAGAGTAGGATCTTCACGACAGACAGATTCCTTGTTTTTTACATATTTTGATTGACATGGTTTGTTTGGTAATGTTGCTCCAAGGTAAACACGAACTGTTTGAAACAGATAGGGAAAAAAGCTTATAGTAAGCTAAATGCCACGACTCCACGAGACTAAATTATTCGTGACTTGACTTTAAAATAGCTCGGAAGCATTTGTAAAACAATGTTTGAGCTATTTATTTATGTGTATTAATATCGTTCGTGCCACGGTATCATGACTATACGATATGCTCGTAGTAGAGCATTCACAAAAGTAGCAAGAGCAGTTCTGATTTCACCAAGTCAGGAATAGCTTTAGATTCAAGTGCAAGATCTAGCTAATAATGCGAAAAAATGAATGCTAAAATCATGAAAAGTAACTGCAAGAAGTGAGAAATTGAGGAGAGAAAGAAGGCTCTCAAGCATGATTTTTGGGGGAAAGGCTGGCAAATTTGTATGAGAGCATGCCAGATTTTCCAAAAAAGGGGTATTTGGACGCGAATTTTTCAAGATTTATCTATTAGAAGGTGAATGTTCCGATAACTTTAGCTTTTTTTTTGCCCATCAACATATTTTGATATCAAAAGAAACCCCATATTTTTCTTATTATTTCTGTAAAATGTTTGGCACAAGCTATGTTCCATTTAGACGTTATAGGCCAAAATATAGTGCGTTAAATGCTAAAGGTGGTTAACCACCCGACCAGTTTGTGTACTACTCAATGTGCAAATTTCATATCACCTTGTGCTTCTAAAATAAGAACCATTGGAGTTATGCTACTCAAACTTTGGAATACGACTATTTTAAGGATGAACCTTCACTAGAATATAAAATATCGAGTTGAAAATCGGGCCGGCAATCGGACCCCTACCTTTAAAAGGAGTGCCTCTGAATAAAAGAATTCGCAACATTTTCCAAAAGCTGGGTATGATACAAACTTTGCTACACTGCTAAAATGTTGAGTAAAACGTTTACTCAACGTTGAGTAACTATACAACAATTCCACATTTGAGTAATCAATGCCCAATATGTTCAACAGTTGAGTAAAAATGCCCAATATGTTCAACAGTTGAGTAAAATGTTGGGAATTTTTACTCAACTATTGGATTTTAATACAAATAGTATGATCACTCTTGATTTTTCTCGAAAATTTGAAAATGTAGTCTTGCACTAAACATGATAAGGCAATATTTGTTTATCTTGCAGAATTCTTCTGTTCATTTACGTCAAAGCCCTTCAAGAACTTGTCATATTTGAGACATTTTTACAGGAGGTTTGACCTGAACACACTATTTCGCCACGTTATGTCCGACCATTCCGACACATTCAATCGTATTCTGTCTTTTTGGTGATCATAATATAGTTATGATGAATTGATAAGTTATCGCATCGGATCAATTTATTAGGCAAAATAGAACAAGTTTGTCTCAGAAGACCGTGCGCGTAGCTTTTAAAATTTGCATTCCAGCGCACAACTCTTTTTTTCTTGAACTTTTAAAAATGATGCTTCTTCAAATTTTCATTTCACTTTGTGATGTACCATGTCAGCTTTATTTTCTTGCTTACAAGAGTAGAATTTCGAATAGCCTTTTTCAGGTTTCTTCTGAGACAAACCTTTTTTTTTTTGCCTTACCACCAAAACAATAACAATAACAACAACAACAACAACAACAACAACAACAACAACAACAACAACAACAAATCAAGCAAACAAACAAAGAACACCAACAATAATATCATACAAAATTAAATAAATACATTGTAAACAAACAAAGAACACCAACAATAATATCATACAAAATTAAATAAATACATTGTAAATAAATGAATAAATAAATAAATAAATAAATAAATAAATAAATAAATAAATAAATAAATAAATAAATAAATAAATAAATAAATAAATAAAAAGTACAATCGGTACCTGACTTTAGTGTAAGTAAAGAAAAATTCATACAGTTTTAAAAGAAATTAATTCATATCTTTGCACAAAAACTCAATATAGGTTACCAAGTTATAGGTCTCTTTTACGCATTTTATAATAATATTTACATGTTTTTCCGCACGCAATTCTATATATAAGTTCAATCTGACTTAATTCATGTAGCTATCAAAACAAATTGTTAAAGCTTGAGCGATGAAACATGGAATGTATTAAAATAATTGCAGTGTATGTCTTGCGGCATACAAATAATAAATATGAGTGTGAAAGATAAAGGCATTATTCTCCTTTGCAACGTCTTATTAATATAGAGGTTACCCACGTATTGGATTGGCTGCCATCTTATCGAGAATACTAACTGTGTTTAAGCTTTTCAGAGAGAACTTCCGATGACACACGTAGGCTTATTTGATAACACGGTTCATGCATGCAAATTTTAAAATGGACGTCATGCACTGATTCAATTGAATGTAGAATGATAATAATAATAACAATAATAATACAAAGCATTTATAAAGCGCTCTACAAAGAACGCAGCGCTAAAGGTTCTAAAGACGCATTTTTTGTTCTTTTGGAACCTTTAAAGGTTCTTTTTGGAACTGTTTGGAACTTTTTGTAACCTTTAAAGGTTCTATAAAGGGTTCCATATACGGGACAGCCGAGAACCCCTGAAGCACCCTTTTTTCTTAGAGTGAGGCTGGGTGCGATTCCTCTTTGTAGTCCATTGCGCATGGTTAACCTCTATTTGTGTATAATAAAAGTATTCCTACAAGCGCCTTTCATATCACAGACATTTTGATACGAGACCGTAGCAAGGCATTCAAGCCTTGGTCAGTGTCATCTATGGAACGCCGTTTGTAAACATTTGAACAATCATAACTTGTGTGTGTATATGTAACATTTGTGTGTATATTATTGGTTGTGCACACACAAATTATGATTGTTCAAAGATTTACAAACGGCGTACCATGGAACGCCGTTTGTAAATATTTGAACGTTCAAAGATTTACAAACGGCGTACCATGGTACGCCGTTTGTAAATCTTTGAACAATGAAATCCGTTATGTTGCCATGTATACATCCTGAAAAGTAGATATCAACATGGTGAGATCCGTTATCTTGCCATATATACATCCTGAAAATTAGATGTTGACATGATGAGATAAGCTATCTTGCCATATAAACATCCTGAAAAGAAGATTTTGACATGGTGAGATCCGTTATCTTGCCATGAATACATACTGAAAATTAGATGTTGACATGGTGAGATCCGTTGTGTCATCATGTATACATCCTGTGAAGTAAATGTTGACATGATGAGATCTGTTATCTTGCCATGTATACATCGTGAAAAGTAGATGTTGACATGGTAAGATCTGTTATCTTGCTATGTACAATTCCTGAATTGTAGATGTCGACATGGTGAAATCCGTTATGTTGCCATGTATACATCCTGAAAAGTAGATGTCAACATGGTGAGATCCGTTATCTTGCCATGTATACATCCTGAAAATTAGATGTTGTTATGATGAGATACGCTATCTTGCCATATAAACATCCTGAAAAGAAGATGTCGACATGGCGAGCTCCGTTATCTTGCCATGAATACATACTAAAAATTAGATGTTGACATGGTGAGATCCGTTATCTTGCCATATACACTTCCTGAAAATAGTTTTCGACATGGTGAGATCCATTATCTTGCCATATATACATCCTAAAAATTAGATGTTGACATGGTAAGATCTGTTATCTTGCCATGTATACATCCTGAAAAGTAGATGTTGACATAGTGAAATAGGTTATCTTGCTATGTACAATTCCTGAATTGTAGATGTCGACATGGTGAAATCCGTTATGTTGCCATGTATACATCCTGAAAAGTAGATGTCAACATGGTGAGATCCGCTTTCTAAGTGCCATCATTCTTGGTCACTTGGCAACATAATTTATCTCGCCATGTTAACATATTTCCAGTATTATGGCGACATAATTTGAGTGAATGTTGACATCATAACATATGACATCTCCACATGTAAGGAAGATGTTGACATAGTGAGATCCGTTATCTTGCCATATATACATCCTGAAAAGTAGATGTTGACATAGTGAGATATGTTATCTTGCTATGTGCAATTCCTGAAAAGTAGATGTCGACATGGTGAGATCCGTTATATTGCCATGTATACATCCTGAAAAGTAGATGTTGACATAGTGAGATCCGTTATGTCATCATGTATACATCCTGCGAAGTAGATGTTGACATGATGAGATCTGTTATCTTGCCATGTATACATCGTGTAAGGAAGATGTTGACATGGTGAGATCCGTTATCTTGCCATATATACATCCTGAAAAGTAGTTGTTGACATAGTGAAATAGGTTATCTTGCTATGTACAATTCCTGAATTGTAGATGTCGACATGGTGAAATCCGTTATGTTGCCATGTATACATCCTGAAAAGTAGATATCAACATGGTGAGATCCGTTATCTTGCCATATATTTTCAGGATGTATACATGGCAATATAACAGATCTCATCATGTCAACATTTACTTCACAGGATGTATACATGATGACACAACGGATCTCACCATGTCAACATCTAATTTTCAGTATGTATTCATGGCAAGATAACGGATCTCACCATGTCAAAATCTTCTTTTCAGGATGTTTATATGGCAAGATAACGGATCTCACCATGTTGATATCTACTTTTCAGGATGTATACATGGCAACATAACGGATTTCATTGTTCAAAGATTTACAAACGGCGTACCATGGTACGCCGTTTGTAAATCTTTGAACGTTCAAATATTTACAAACGGCGTTCCATGGTACGCCGTTTGTAAATCTTTGAACAATCATAATTTGTGTGTGCACAACCAATAATATACACACAAATGTTACATATACACACACAAGTTATGATTGTTCAAATGTTTACAAACGGCGTTCCATAGTCATCACTATCAGTCTATCATGAATTTATCCGTTCACAATCCTCAGAACAACGCTGCGCGTTTGGTCACTCTAATTAGGCACAGTTCAAAACGTCTTTAAAAACTCATTTGGACACAGGATGCTTTTTAGTAATGTGTTTTTTGCCATATATTATATTCCTTTTTTCAATTTGGTATATATTTGTTAAAGGTTCCCCACATTTTTCCTTTCCATTTCTCTTTTGCTATGTTTTCTGATGGATGAACGTCGATGTATTCCAGGCGCGTGCCCAGGGGGGGGGGGCTTTGGGGGCTCAAGCCCCCCGGGTCCCCAGAGGGTTAAAAAAAAAAAGAGAGGGAAAGGGAGGGGAGGGGAGAGGAGGAGGAGGGGAGGGGAGAGGAGGAGGAGGAGGAGGGGAGGGGAAGGGAGGAGAGGAGGAGGGAGGGGATGGGAGGGGGAGAGGAGGGGAGAGGAGGAAGGGAGGGGAGGAGGAGCCGGGGGCACTGACATTGTAAAAAGGATATAGATATAATAAGGTATGTGCCGCGCTGAAGACCCCCTTTTTCATCCTCTGCTGCTAGTTCTTATGACACCCCTTTTGAGCCTGCATCAGTTCTTAAGACTCCAATTTGATTGAAAATTCAAAAATCGCGAAATTTTGCGTTCCAAACCCCAATTCTTCGAACATTTTGCATTCTTAAGCCCAAAAAAATCGCAAATTTGCGTTCTTGCTAATCAAAATTGAACCATAGGCCAGTTCTCAAGACCTACTTTTTTGAAGAAAAAAATCAGTTCCTAAGACCCTATTTTTTGTCATAAAATCCACTCAGTTCAGTTCTGTAGCCCCCCTAATTGAGACCCCCCTACCCCCAAAAAAGTTGAGTGCCCGGGAGGAGGAGGGGAGGAGGAGGGGAGGGAAAAGGAGAGGCCGGGAGCTTTTATTAGTGTCTCTCACTTTTTCTCTACGTCTCTGAACCACCAGTGGCGTAACCAGGGAGACAGCCCCCCCCCCCTACATTTGCAAAAGAGTAAAAAATAAAAAAGATAAGGAGGAAGGGTAACGAGCATAGACAGTGCAAGCGGGGAGTGCTCCCCCCATCATTGTCACGGTGTGGACGATGCCCCCCCCCCCCCAAAAAAAATCAATTTTTATGATTCCCCCATCATTGTCGTCACGGTGGGGACGATGCCCCCCCCCCCAAAAAAAACAGCATTTGTTTGCGCGAATTAGTTTCAATATTTAACTATTCAACAGAGGCGTCGCCAGGGGGGGGGGGGGGGGCGAGGGGGGACGACCCCCCCCCCCCAATATTGACGTCGGTTCATTTGACCACAGGATTCATGGAATTATGATGGTGAAAAGTACACAGATGATAAATTTTCGCGCGCTACGCTCGCATAATGTGTCCCCAAAGTGCAACATTCTTTGCTACAAGATTGTTTATGAGTGAAAATGTACCTCGATCGTGCCAAAAATAGGTGTAAAGTCGAAAAATTTCGCGCGCTTCGCGCGCATTTCTTGGCTCACAAAAGTCTTGTCGGATCATTTTCATTTCTCGCACCCCCACCCCAATATGAATAACCTACCTATACGCCATTGCTATTCATGCTTAACAACATGGTTTCGGTAACGTTTTCTGGACCATTTTAGGGGAAAAAACTAGAAATTTTGGCGCGCTTCGCGCGAGTTAGATTCAATGTTTCTTTATTCAAGTTATAAAAAGATGGCTTAAGGAACGTTTATCTGGACCATTTTAGTTTTAAAAAAGGGACAGTTTGTACGCTCAGGACCGTTTTTCTGGAGCTTTTTAGTGTTAAAACAACATGTTTCAAGAACGTTTTCTGGACCATTTTAGTTAGTAAACTAGACATTATTGCTCGTTTCGAGCCAATTGGTTTCATTTTTTTATTATTCAAGCTTAAACAAAATGGCTTTATGAACGTTTTTCAGGACCATTTTAGTGTTAAAATAACCAGTTTTTGCACAAATTATTTTCAATGTTTTATTATTCAAGATTAACAAGATTGCTTCAGGAACGTTTTCAGGACCATTTCAGTGTAAAAATAACCAATTTTTGCGCGCTACGCGCGAATTAGTTGGAATGTTTTATTATTCAAGTTTAACATAGTCTCAGGAACGGTTTTTTTAACCTTTCTTTTTACAATTGCCATTTTTTTTTAAATATTTTGTTATTCAATTTGAACAAGATGGCTTCAAAAAGTTTTCTGGACCTTTTTATTGTTAAAATATACATTTTTTGCGCGCTACGCGCGTATTAGTTTCACTGATTATTTATTATTCAAGTTTAACAAGATAGTTTCAGAAAAGTTTTTCTAAACCTTTATTTTTACAATAGCCAATTTTTTCGCGCTCCGCGGGAATTTTTTATTTTATTTTGTGTTATTCAATTTCATCAAGATGGCTTCATAAACGTTTTCTGAAACTTTTTAGTGTTAAAATAGACATTTTTTGCGCGCTACGCGCGTATTAGTTTCATTTATTATTTATTATTCAAGCTTAACGAGATGGCTTCAAGAACGTTTTTCTAAACCTTTATTTTTACATAGCAAATTTTTGCGCGTTACGCGCCAATTATTTTCATACTACTTTGTTATTCAATTGGAACAAGATGGCTTCAGAAACGTTTTCTGGACCTTTTTAGTGTTAAAATAGACATTTTTTGCGCGCTACGCGCGTATTAGTTTCACTGATGATTTATTATTCAAGCTTAACAATATAGCTTCAGAAAAGTTTTTCTAAACCTTTATTTTTACAATAGCAAATTTTTTCGCGCTCCGCGGGAATTATTTTTTATTTTGTGTTATTCAATTTCAACAAGATGGCTTCATAAACGTTTTCTGACACTTTTTAGTGTTAAAATAGACATTTTTTTGCGCGCTACGCGCGTATTAGTTTCACTGATTATGGATTATTCAAGCTTAACGAGATGGCTTCAAGAACGTTTTTCTAAACCTTTATTTTTACATATAGCATTTTTTTGCGCGTTCCGCGCCAATTATTTTCATACTACTTTGTTATTCAATTGGAACAAGATGGCTTCAGAAACGTTTTCTGGACCTTTTTAGTGTTAAAATAGACATTTTTTTGCGCGCTACGCGCGTATTAGTTTCACTGATTATTTATTATTCAAGCTTAACGAGATGGCTTCAAGAACGTTTTTCTAAACCTTTATTTTTACATATAGCAAATTTTTGCGCGTTACGCGCCAATTATTTTCATACTACTTTGTTATTCAATTGGAACAAGATGGCTTCAGAAACGTTTTCTGGACCTTTTTAGTGTTAAAATAGACATTTTTTGCGCGCTACGCGCGTATTAGTTTCACTGATGATTTATTATTCAAGCTTAACAATATAGCTTCAGAAAAGTTTTTCTAAACCTTTATTTTTACAATAGCAAATTTTTTCGCGCTCCGCGTGAATTATTTTTTATTTTGTGTTATTCAATTTCAACAAGATGGCTTCATAAACGTTTTCTGACACTTTTTAGTGTTAAAATAGACATTTTTTTGCGCGCTACGCGCGTATTAGTTTCACTGATTATGTATTATTCAAGCTTAACGAGATGGCTTCAAGAACGTTTTTCTAAACCTTTAATTTTACATATAGCATTTTTTTGCGCGTTCCGCGCCAATTATTTTCATACTACTTTCTTATTCAATTGGAACAAGATGGCTTCAGAAACGTTTTCTGGACCTTTTTAGTGTTAAAATAGACATTTTTTTGCGCGCTACGCGCGTATTAGTTTCACTGATTATTTATTATTCAAGCTTAACGAGATGGCTTCAAGAACGTTTTTCTAAACCTTTATTTTTACATATAGCAAATTTTTGCGCGTTCCGCGCCAATTGTTTTCATACTACTTTGTTATTCAATTGGAACAAGATGGCTTCAGAAACGTTTTCTGGACCTTTTTAGTGTTAAAATAGACATTTTTGGCGCGCTACGCGCTAATTAGTTTCATATTATAAGTCAAACTTAACAACATGGCTTCAGGAACGGTTTGTTAAACTCCGGTTAAACCTTTCTTTTGACAATAGCCAATATTCCAAAAAATCCAATCCAAGCCAAAAATCCAATCCAAGGGGGCACATCCCCCTCAGACTCGTTACCGCGAAATTAAATTAAATCTTAGCACTAAAAGTGTTGATAGTTATCAGGATTGGTAAAGGGTGTTTCTCTCTCGTGATGTGTGTTGCCCTTTCAACACCAACAAATCTATTCGATCGTGTATAGACCTACATGTTGCCACGCCAGTTGAGTATGAGCGATGTTCTGATCTAATTGATGAAAATGAACTTGCTATTATGTTGTTGGAAAATGTGTATTCCGGTTTGTTACGTTGCAACTTGTAACTGAGATAATAGATTATTTAATTTACACTGTAGAGAAATAAAATGACATCTTTTATATTTTCTTCTCGGCCAGAGAAAATTGTGTCCTCTCGGTCAAAAAGATTTTGCTATCAAACATGTCAAAAGACGTGCGATTGAAAAGACCTCATAAAGTACTGTAAAAGCATGGCAAGTGTTCGTATAGCTGTGTTATTCTTAACACATTTAAAATGTTATGTTTGAGTCACTTTTCGAAAGCGTTTATGACAATAAACCGAGTATGTACTTACCTTCACATCTCGGCGTCTATTCCTGAGGTACATGGGCACAACCGATCTATGTTTTATATTTTTTATTGGGGAAAAAACTTTCACGTGCAAATGAATGCTGGCCAAAAAACCCATGTTGGTTGATCAAATCCGGGAACATTTCACAGATTAATAAAACTCGGTCATTTTGAAGAGAAAAAAACAACTTACTTGAGGGCCGGTTGCCCGTAATTAATTTGCTAACTTTTATATCTTATTGTTGTATTGGTTGGTATTACGGAAACCAGAACCACAGTACCTCTTTATCACTTCCTCTATACCTATTTGAAGACTTTCGGATCATTTTTGAAATTTCTTATGTTTTTCTTTATTGAAAATTCACTAATTTTTCACCTTCTGGAATTTCAAAAAGGGAAAGTGCTAGCCTATATGGCCATGGCACTTTGGGAATAAATTGATAAGTACATATCTAAATTCTCTCGTGGTTTTTTTTAGATACAAAGTTTACCTTTTGAGAAGAAAAAGTCCCCAATTTTCATTTTAGGGAAATTTTCAAAGGCAGTAAACAAGTCTAGAAACACTTCATTAATTCAACAAAATTGGCAATATAGTGTTTCTAGAAAATAGTGAAAAATTACTAACATTCCCAGTGAAAATACCATCCATCACCACTCTGTTGTGGAAACAAAATATTTGTGTTATACCTTGGTGTTTTAGCATAAAAAAAGAAATAAAATAAAGCATACATTTTAGAAGAGAGAACAAAATCATTAACAAATCTATGTGTTTTCTTAAATTTTGCAGTATTTGGGAAAATACCATCCATCACCACTCTGTTGTGGAAACAAAATATTTGTGTTATACCTTGGTGTTTTAGCATAAAAAAGAAATTAAAAAAAGCACACATTGATTTTAAAGAAGAGAACAAAATCATTAACAAATTGTGTTTTCTTAAATTTTGCAGTATTTGGGAATTCGGCAATGCCTCCTGTAGTAAGTCAATGGGTTTTCAAATAACGACAAATTCTGTAAATCAAAAACGGCCTTTTGGAGAAAAAAAATTCAAACTTGGCATATCACCTTTTCTTACCAATAATACACATCCTCTGCTATTTTGAAGCGAATCAATGCCGGTCACCGTAGCCGCGTATGGAAATCGTTGTATACTATAATAAATCTAGTGCTCAAAATGGCCATGATTGATTATATAGAATTATGTTTGCCCTATTAAGTAAGTGTTAATACTTTTAAGGACTGTTAATATCAGCTATCATGTTTAAGTGTATTGCCCTTACAGAAAATGCCAATAAACCTATCCACTTATTCTTCAGCACACATATTTAATTTGATCACTTTACAATTATTAGCTTTTAGCCAAATCAAATTGTTTTAGCACGAGTAATGAAACATTACTGATTAACTAGCTTACACCAAGAGACTTTTGTCGTGATTGCTTATCGAAACAGATCTGTCAGTGCTGTGTTCTTTTTGGAACATTTTGACATATGTTTCAATTTTTGAAACAATTTAGATAATAGATTAAGAACATAAAGCATCATCTTTCCTCTTCCTCATGATCAGGGTATTTTAGTTTCATTAAGACCGCTCAACCTCATACCGAATATTGTGTCAATCTCACCAACTTGAGATTTCTAAAATAAAATAAAATTGGGCCTATTATACATTGTATGCATATTTACATGTATATTATGTATAAACCCCCAATGTAATGATTTCTACAAACAAATCAATAAAGATGAAAATACCAAACAATTTCTGAGCTTTTCTGAAGCCCAATTAGTGTTGCCGTATTTTGTTGCCTTTTACCTCACTTTCAATGGCATTTTTAACCCCTGGTCACCTTTTTTTCTTGTATTAGGCCTATGCATATTTTCTGAGTTGCAGTGAACCAACTGATTGGCCTTTCAGAGCTCTTCGTAGAGAGTTACCAGTTTGATTTCTAATCACTCAGTTCATCAACCTTACTAATGTCTGTTGGACTATTGTTCACATTTGCTTTTTATATACAAACTAAATTAATTGATTTCAGATGGTAGGCTGTAGTGCCTTACGATTGCGGTTTATGTTAAAAACTCAACTTCTACATTGTAAAGAAATCGAAAGTTTCATTTTCGGAGGATATCTTAGCTCTGTTCTTATATTACAACCATATGGTTTGACGAAAACTTGAGATTACCGATATTAAAGCCGACGGAAAAAAACCATTGGTTTGTAAAAATGTCTAACAGACAGCATGAATCATCATGTGTCCATAGCGACGTAATCAAATGTGGCACTTGTTATGTTGTCAATCAATCGCTTTTGATGTCCTCATCGACCGATCAATATAGTCATGATATATATTATAAATCGATTTGATGTTTCCTGATCTTTTACGCGTTCAAACTTCTCAGTCAGTGAGACAGTTTTCAACATAAACTGTTTGCCCGACGTCCATGCTTGTATTATCTTTGTATCAAAATACTTTATATACTATTCTGTCTCTGATTATACATAATCTCCTTGCAAATTAGCAATAATTGGATGGTCTCGTTTTATTTATATTTATGATTTATTTATTTTATCTATTATTTTTTTCAGGGGCTGAATATAGATGTAAATCGTAAATGCAATCTAGAAACAAGTGCTATAATAGTGTATCGGTCATTTCAATTCTTTGTCAAGTTATTGTATATAATTGATATAAAACAACAAATATGCTCAGATACACGAACTAGATTATTTTAAAAGGCGGCAAATCACTGTCGTTTAACGGAGTAGTGCTGTCGGTAAGGTATCATAGCATAGTTTTTATTGATTAATATCACTTGACTTCGGCATAAACCTGCAGAATATTATACGGTTATTTCCATCTGTAACGACGCGTATTTACAAAAGAATGTACAATAATGAGTCAAATTAAAGTTATTTTTCATCATTTTAATGATTTGTGGGTGGGTGTTATGGCCTTCTCAGAGTGTCATCGATGCCAATTTACCGGGCAATTTACATATAAATGAGTAATCGGGTGTATTTAGGGACGCACCATTTGATTTTCAGGGGGTATAGAATTAGAAGTTGGGTTCGGGCGGAATTTCACCGAAGTCGGCGACATTTTTTTTATTTGGGCAAAGGCGGCAAAGTTGGTTATTTTAGGTTAAAGGTAGATGACCCGATTTTCAACTTGATGTTTTCTATTTTACATGAAAGGTCATCCTTAAAATTGTTGCATTCCAAAGTTTGAGTTGTATAACTCAAATGGTTCTATTTTTAGAAGCGCAAGGTCAAAAGACATGTGCCCATTGAGTAATACACAGACTGGTTGGTGGTTAACCACCTTTGGCAGTAATTCACCACATTTTAGCCTATAATTTCCAAATGAAACATTTCTGGCCCCTAATATTTTACAGACATAATGAGAAAAATATGGGGATTCTTCTGATACCAAAATATGAGTGATCGGGTCATATACCTTTAATGTTTTTCTTTACGTTGAGTTGGGCGAGTCAGATTTTTTTTTTAACTCAGCAGTGGGTCAACTTTTTTTTCTTCTTCCTGGATAGTGGGCAAATGTTTTTTTTATAGAAAACTTCCATGCCGTCCCTTATGTGGGGGTGTGTGCATTTATCTATTATTATACACAAGGACAGTTGATTGAACCATGAAAAGTAACAGTTTCATGATTGAACCATGCGCTTGAATCACGTTTATACAACACCGAAGTCAACTGTCCTTGTGCATAATAATAGATTGCACACACCCTGTAGCGTCTCCAGCGGGGGTCAGGGGGCAGAGTGAAGGGAAGGCAAAGTGAAGGGAAGAAAAGGGAAGAAAGGGGAGAGAGAGAGAGGAAGAGAAAAAGGGAAAGGAAAGGGAAAAGGGAAAGAGAAAGATTAAAGGAACAAGAGGGAAGGAAAAGAAAGGCAGAAGAGGAAAGTTTTAAAGGGAAGGAAAGGGATAAGGAAAGAGAAAAACGAAGGGTCGGAAGGAAAGAGAGGAAAGAAAAGAATTATGTAGATAGTTGATAAGGAAGGGGAATAAGTGAAAATCGAAAAGAAACTTGGAGAAGAGAAGAGATTTAACCATCTAAATACTTAAGGATTTATGCTTTATGTATGAGCGTGCATTACGTAACTTCGGTGACCTTTATCAAGGTTATAATAGGACCGGGAAAGGGATCCCCCTCCCCCCCCCCCCCCCCCCCCACACTTTGACTTTGTGGGAATTGCGCCTATTTGACTTTGTGGGAATTGCGCCTATTTGACTTTGTGGGAATTGCGCCTATTTGACTTTGTGGGAATTGCGCCTATTTGACTTTGTGGGAATTGCGCCTGTGGGAATTGCGCCTATTTGGGGAATCTAAGGGATTTACTTTGATCCATCTAATTGACAATTCTCCCCTGCCCGGCTTGGGCAATTTAGTACATTATGGCAAATTTGTCCAGGAATATCATTATTAGAAGCCCATTTAAAACAATAATGTACCTTAAAGATGGCCAGATTCGTGTAAGGCCGTGTGTTTTGAACTCGCCACCCGTTGCATGTCCAGATTACATTTTACACCATCTGAGATTCGAATTAGCATATCGCAATAACTATTTGTTCTGCTCCATAAAAAGTATATATTTTCTGAACGGTAATCTCACAAGGAATCCAAATATGCTATTGGAATTTAGATAAGTCCTAATGGTAACATGTTGTGATTAAGAATGTTAAAAAAATATCGATTTTCTTCATATTTTGATTTAAGCTCAATAATAATTTTATACCTATCCCAATCATAATTTTACTGTGCATATTTAAGTTCCTCATGCAATTACCCATCAGAACATAATAGTTGTTAATGGTAAACATGTTGAAATATACTATATCGAGAAGTAAATGAGCACAAACGTTTAAATTTCATATTTATTAGAGTTTACAAGTATATTTTTTTGGGTATGCACCCTATCCTGATTTAAACGGCATTTTTGAATTCCCCTATTTGAGAGCTTTCCAGAAATGTATAATTTTGCTGTCATCGGTTAAATATTTCTTTTGTTATAGTCATGTATGTAAAACCGATGAATTAGGGCAAGTTCACTGTGTAGCGAATAGGGAAAAAGCCAAGGACAATGCAATCGATTCATGATTACAATTGTTGCCCAATAGTTGTCACATTTGTTGAAACAGAATCTTAAAGAATATAAAATAATCTATAAAATGAGAGCAAAATAATGTTTGTACCATACAGGGATGAGGAGTTATAGTAAATTGAACGTAGAATTGTGAACATTTTCTATATTCCCCATAGAGATTGCACACAGCGCCACCGCCGCCGCCGCCACCGCCACCGCCACCACCCCTGACTTTCACAACATAATCAATCATATCTCAGTCAAACATTTATAGAAACACCTGATTTATTAACACAATGTAGCTAGATAAATAGGCTTTCACATGACACCTCAACCATGATTGCTCTACCACATTTAGTTGTTGAGTTAATGGATGATTCGTCACCAAAAATGCAACGCCACCACCCTTTTTGGGTGGTGAGTTCAAAACACATGGCCGTAAATATGTTTTAAAAATTCACGCACTACGCGCGCATTAAGTTTACAATGCAGCGTCATTCGGTGGAATAGAGAGCCCAGCCGCGCACTTGTTTTGAACGATTAGTCTTTGATGCGAATGGTGGTAACAACATGTAACTAACAAAATTACCAAGTTTTGTCCAAAATAAGGTCCATTTGTGATCATGTCCTCTACCACCATGACCACAGGGCAACTTATCTTGTCTTGTTATAAAGTGAATCCCAAATTAACCATTCAATTACTGTAAAACTTCCAGACCCAGTAACGCGCCGAATTAAGATCTAGGATTGGAAAATGCTATTAATTGCCATAGTACTACTACTACTCCAATTATGAAATGATGTTGTATTTCTGTAGCTGTATTGTGCTTAGAATCTCGTCGCAGTATATCCAACCTTGACTCGTCGTACAATACTGGAATGGTTTGTCCACTTTGCTTGTTGTTAATTTGATTTGGTCACAACATATGACGCACTTAGAAAATGAGCTTCCAGGATTTCATTATTATAATTTAATGCAAAACACTTGGTGTATCTACGCATTGATATCCCACAAATAGTTTCACCCATGCTGCATGTGATGCTGCAATACCATTTCGAGGCGACCCCGGCCGCGAATTTATTAACCGTAAACAACATTTGGCAAAACACTGTATACATACCAATCAGTCTCATACGCTTTATTCCGTCAAGGTATCAAATGTTGTTACGATAAATAATATCGCACCCCAGCCATGTATATTCTGGTATGATCGGTGGCACCATAACATGATAGACCCTGATCAGGCGCGTGCAGGATGATGTGACCCAGGGGCTTACAATGGCTATATAATATAATACATTAGTATATATCATCACTCAAAAGCGGCACGTTTTGCGGCGTGGGGTTCTGTGGGGCTTCCGTTTTTAAACTCAAATGGTCCAAAAAGAAGTTCCTACGCTCAAATGGCCATCTTGTTATGCATGAATGAATTCAACATTAGAAACTAATTTGCGCGAAGTGCCCCAAAATTGGCTATTTTAACACTAAAAAGGCCCTGCAGAAAACGTTTCTAAAGCCATCTTGTTAAGCTGAAATAATAAAATATTGAAACAACTTAGGGTGAAGCAAAAATGCACTATTTTAACACTTAAAAAGGTCCAGATAACGTTCCAATGGAAGAACAACCATCTTGTTAAGCATGAATGATTACACATTGAAACTAATTCGCGCGAAGCATAAATTAGTACGTATATCACTCAAGTAAACGGCGCGTTTTGCGGCGTGGGGTTTCAGTTTTTAAACACAGTATGTGACCAAACGTTTCGGCTCGTGTTACATTTTTGCATTGGGGGACTCAGAAATAGCAATAGTTTTGGTATCAAAATAATTCGACAATTTGTTTCTTTCCAAAAATGTTTTCAGAAAGCAATTGAGGTATCGACACTTTTGGGACACCCTATATTACTTAGCGTATGCGTATGTTCTTTCAACATGGAGGCTATTGGAAACACACAAGCAAATACTGCAGATCATTAATAAAAGGTCACCTCAAACTAACCAGCTAATCAATCGCACAATTATTTTCTTACACAAATAGTAATTGTTTTGCTAACTATTCTAGCATTGCAAGCGATTTCCCCGAGGCAACTTGCTTTTATTGATCAAGATCTAAGAAAATGTCTTGTAAAAACAATTTGCTTGTTTTAATTTATTCGGGCCAATGATGCTGTTTTAAGACGTACGTATATATGCGCCATATTCCTCTTTTATCTAATTTTATATGATAGCTATCACATGATTTCGATATCGTATGTCCTTTCACAGCTACTTCCGAAATATGCTCACAGATTTAGTTACATTTCCTTTTATTTGTGGTTAAAAGTATATTTTAGAACCGAAGATTTTTATTACATTAGTGCTATATAATGTATCCTGGATTTATAATTGATTATTTCTGGTAAAACCAAATGAATTCAAAACATTGGTATTTGCTGTTAAAATGATGGTATGTTTATTCTTTGGAGAGCATTTGAAATTTCCTTCACATTGGTTATTACTTGAGAGTCCCATGATTCTTTTTATGCATTAGAAAAATGTCATTTTCAATCTAAAACATGTAAATACTCTATTCATGCTTGAATCAAACCATTACCTCTATTCGATGGCTATCCCACCCAGTTGGAGCATTTCAATTGTTATATTCCTATGAAAATAACCAACAAAACATAACAACGGTACCAAGTTGTACCAATTGTTGCGGGTCTAGTTATTAAAGATGCTTTCTGCAATCTTACATTGTATCACTTCCATGCATATTGAACTAATCTGCTGGGTAAAGCTGTCAACGGTAACTTGACATCTATACAATCAACGTCCTCTTCCCTTTGAATGGAATTCTATAGCGAGATACCCGCATGTCAAGATAACTTAAGGCTTAACGAATAAAATCCGTATATCCCTAACCTAGATACGACGATTTGGCTTCCTTTCTCCATTCTCCCGAGCCTTTCTCCCAATATGCATGGTATTTATACAATGTTAAACATTCAAAGGGGCACTGAGAGATATACGTATGTGAGAGCGCCCTAAATTGTCCTGGAAATCAGGGTTTTCTTTACCTACGTAACAGAAATATCATACTAACCATGCTAACTGCAATCTGTAACCGTTCACCCACAGGCTTGACGCTTGATTCGCCGTCTATCGTGTAACATTTCACGATTTGGTAATTTCGATGCATAGATCATATCGAAATTATCAGCATCCCTCGCCACATAAATTGCTTCAACCAAGTTTATATCTAGCGCCATCATTCAAACTTTCCCCCATAAATCATTACACTTCAGGCTTCCTTCTACGTACATCCATTGACCTAGGGTCAATGGTTCATCTATATATCTGTTGACACATTTTTTTCCAAATTTAATTTTTTTTCTCGGCAATCTCTCAGTGCCCCTTTAAAGTATAATGGTTATGTGCCATGAACTGGGTGCAAAATTAAAGTCATCTTAATTATGAGGGGACGTGGCCTGCTCTTCATTCAATCTCTACATTCAATCGAGTTGGTACATGATGTCAAATTCATAGCAAGAAAGATCTGTGCTATCAACATCATAAACAAAATGTATCTTCTTTTTGAAATCTTAAACATAGTCATAGTATATAACTCCCGACAAGAGGGATGCTTATCCCTATCACGGGTAAACTCTATTGTGCTGATTAAAGTTCGTCCAAATGAGACAATTTTAAAGATATATATTTTTGGAAATTGGTAAGAAGTGTAAGTGACAACAAAATATTTTTATTTGAAGTACAAGTGAATTACTGCGTCAAAAAAATTACAAGAGTAAGATATCAATGGGAAGTTTCATCGAATTTGGACTTTGTAAGGTGAATGTAAACGGAACGGTTAATGATGTTTGATTTCAAAGTAACATGATTATAGGGATAATGTGGATATAGCATTAAAACAGTACAAGCAAGTACAATGCTCAAATACAGGAAATATGATCATGTTTTTAAATTGAGAAAACAGCGTGTCCCGAAAAATTTGTTGAAAACTGATAACTTATGAAATAAAGCAAACAAATTCTTTACATATATAGGAATCGGAAAAAGTAATACAGTCATGAATCTGTTAATATTTTTCACTTTCAGAGAAAATTTTACATTCAGAATTGTTGGAGATATATCATATGCGATGATATTAAGGATATTTAATGTAAATTGAAAGAACTGTATTGTCAAAGCTTAGAATGTCCATATTATAAAGGAGAAACCCTTGTTTGCATGTCTAATGGGCAGTAAAAGCCACACACAAAATATATATCTATTTTTCAAAAATTAGGTCAAGGGAGTGGCGTGGTGAAATACCAAACAAATTTGCTTATGATTATAATATCACATGATCATAAGATGTAAATTGAATTGTAAGCAACATATTTCGACCATGATTCTCTCGGTGACGGTGCAATTTATCAACCTCTCAAAAAAGAAAAAAAAGAAAATTGAAATGCAAATTCAAAGCATAATTGCTAGTTGTTGCAAGTGTTTTAATGCCGGTGTTTCAAATTAATAAAATAGTCTGAAAATAGTACCAGCGATAATAGCTGCACTGCTCAAGCGTAGAGTAGAGTAGACAATCGAATGCACTAAATAATCGGAGTCGTATACGTTCGCAAATTATATATAATTGTATTAGGCCAAATAACAAAAACCATATGTTTCTCGTCCCCGCCCGCTTCCTTTTTTGGGGCCGCCTCCTTTTATCTTTTATTTATTATTAAAAATAAATTAAAAAAAATTAAAAAAAATTTTTACAATTTTTTTTTTACAATATTTTTTTTTTTAGAAGTCCAAAAGTATATAAAACATGACCTTAGATGACCTAGATTTGACCCGAAATAATTCACTTAATACCCCATGACCCACACCATAGCTATGGTAATTTATAACTTAAGATCCTACCTTATAAACTTTGGTATTTGGGTGTTTCCACAGTAATGATACCTTTTTTTGTTTGTGGCTCTAAATGTTGTTTCAAATTGATTTTCTAGCTCATATTTGGCCAACACTACTTTTAAGTAGCAAGGAGATAGCGAGCAAAATTTCAGAATCCTAGCTAAATGTTGATTTTTTTTTTTACACAAACCCTATGGTAACGGTTGTAACATTTTTTTGACATACATATGTTACAACCGTTAACTTTTCAATTTTGACATACAAAATATAAAAGGCTAAATCTTGAAAAGTTGACCATGTATGTGGGTTGTGCTTATTTCTTCAGTTGACGGACATCAATTACTTGAAACAAAACCAACTGGGGGTAATTTTGATCAATATCAGGGTCTGGAGAACTCTCCGAATGAGTAACGGTTGTAACGTATGTCAATGTTACAACCGTTATAAAAACAGTCACAAAATGTCATAAAATGTCATGAAATTCGAAAAAATTAACAATATTTCAAAGTCCTTTCACATTATTCAGGTAGCCTCAATGTGTTGAATTACAAAAAACAAGGAAAGCCCTCCTAACAATTAATATCTGCTTCAGGAGGCCATTCAGTATGTCATTTTTAATGTTTGACATACAGAAATGTGACATTTCTGTATGTCAAACATTATTAAATGGCCTACTGTAGCACATATTAATTGTTAGGAGGGCTTTCCTTGATTTTTGTAATTCAACACATTAGGGCTACCTGAATAATGGGAAAGGACTTTGAAATATTGTCATTTTTTCAAGTTTCATGACATTTTATGACATTTCATGACAAATTTTATAACGGTTGTAACATTGACATACGTTACACCCGTTATGCATTCGGACAGTTCTCCAGACCCTGATATTTATCAAAATGACCCCCAGTTGGTTTTGTTTCAAGTAATTGATGTCCGTCAACTGAAGAAATAAGCACAACCCACATACATGGTCAACTTTTCAAGATTTAGCCTTTTATATTTTGTATGTCAAGATTGAAAAGTTAACGGTTGTAACATGTGTATGTCAAAAAAATGTTACAACCGTTACCATAGGGTTTGTGTACACAAAAAAATCAAAGTTAAGCTAGGATTCTGAAATTTTGCTCGCTATCTCCCTGCTACTTTACAGTAGTGTTGGCCAAATATGAGCTAGAAAATCAATTTGAAACAAGATTTAGAGCCACAAACAAGAAAAGGTATCATTACTGTGGAAATACCCATTTCATAATATTCTGATTAAAAGTATGACTTTTGAGAACCGTTTTCAGTGTAAAAAATACCATTATTGTTTTATTGTAACAACATCTAACTAAATTTAGTAAACTACATGTATACATGTACATTTTGCTTGTTATGGCAATAGAAGTGTTGCCTGTAACATGATGCAGCATTAAAAAGATTTATGTTGTTTGAATATATTATTTCAATTTTGTTTAAATTAATTTTTAATTTGAAGTCAAAAAAATTATAACTTTATTTCTTATGCATGTGATCTGGTAAAAAAAGATGTTTCATGTATGTATGATGGAAATAATAACACATATGTTTTGAATGCATTTTAATATCTTTAATACACAGATTTACCATTTTGCATTACCACATCACATGTATAAGAACCACAAAAATAATATGTCTGACTTCAATTTGCAAATATATTTTAATCATTATTTTTTTGTTATATCATGTAACATGCAACACTTCTCTTCACATATTAAATGAAAATATACTAAATTTAGGTATTTTTCAAATGTTAAATAATTTGCTATGTACATGTAGACTTAACCTCTACCTTGGGGCTATCGGACGTCGGAACTCTGTCCATTTTTATAGGAAGGCTGTATTTTAAAGAGTACTACCATATGGACCATGTAGTTTCTTCGTACGATGCTTCGTTAAGAAGTTACAAGCAACACTTCTCTTCCCAAGAAGTTACAAGCAACACTTCTCTTCCCATATTAAATGTTATTTTACTGAATTTATATATTTCTAGAATGTGTCGTGTGGTAAGATTAAATGTGCCTTTTCGTTTCGACTTTCGTATACCTCTGAAATTCCCGAGAAATCTTGACTTTGGCGGATATAAAAACCAAAAATGTTGGCGGATAACCTGATTTTATATCATGGTTATCCGCCGGATAACCTGATTTTTCCCCTTAATTCGAACACTGCTCAGAAGTGTAAAACATGGTGCTAACACTATTAAAACAATGTAAATATGTTAAGTTCTTGTTTGTCTAACAATTGTCTCTTTCTCAATTGTCATTTCATAATAATAGGGAAAACACTATAGATTGCCAGAAATATCAAACGGCGGCCATTTTGAAAAATAATAAATAATAAATAATAAGCCCCTCATCCTCCTTTTTTTGAAAAACCTGGACGAGAAACATTTTTTTTAATTTACTTGGCCTTACTTATAGATGTATTGGTAATATACCATTGACAGAAATAAAAATAAAAGCATTTTGATCGGTTTGATCTGAGACCCGCAACAATTGGTACAACTTGGTACCGTTGTTATGTTGTGTTGGTTATTTTCATAGGAATATAATAATTGAAATACTCCAACTGGGTGGGATAGCCATCGAATAGAGGTAATGGTTTGATTCAAGCATGAATAGAGTATTAACATGTTTGTAGATTGAAAATGACATTTTTCTAATGCATAAAAGAATCATGGGACTCTCAAGTAATAACAAATATAAAGAGAATTTCAAATGCTCTTCAAAGAATAAACATAATTTTAACAGCAAACATCAATGTTTTGAATTCATTTGGACTTTACCAAACATAATCGATTAAATCCAGGATAGCACTAATGCAATAAAAATCTTCGGTTCTAAAATATACTTTTAACCACAAATAAAAGGAATCATAAACACGATAAGCTATTATATAAAATTCGATACAAGAGGAATATTTATGTATGGCGCATACGTACGTCTTAAAATACCCTTATTGGCCCGAATAAATAAAAACAAGCAAATCGTTTTTACCAGACATTTTCATATATCTTGATAAATAAACAGTAATTGCCGGTTGCTAGAATAGTTAGCAAAATCAACTACTATTTGTGTAAGAAAATAATTGTGCGATTGATTAGCTGATTAGTTTGAGGTGACCTTTTATGAATGATCTGCAGTATTTGCTTATTTCCAAGAGCCTCCATATTGAAAGAACATACGCATACGCTAAGTAATATAGGGTGTCCCAAAAGTTTCGATACCTTAATTGCTTTCTGAAAACATTTTTGGAAAAGGAACAAATTGTCGAATTATTTTGAAACCAAATCTATTGCTTTTTCTGAGTCCCCCAATGCAAAAAAGTAACACGAGCCGAAACGTTTGGTCACATACAATGTAAACTCAAAATACAATTGTTTAACTTGCAAGATGCTAGGTGTTAGCTGTTAAGGGTGCACTACACTAAATTGATCCCCTACCCTTAAGGGCGGTGTTTAAAACTAGAATCGGAAAATATGCATGGCAAAATCCTCAATTAAAAAAGACTTGACAGTAATACAATTGCGTAAATACCTATGATATTTGATTAAGTATGATTAATGGGACATCACCTACATGCACCCTGACTATAAACTGTGAATATCATCTAGATAAATTGTGAGAGATCTTTCAAATTTGTGTATTTTACTGGCAACATTGACGATTACGGCGGCATTTCCAAGCTCGTCAGAGAGGTAATCAACTCCATGGGCGTATTTTGAAAAATCGAGCAGGTTCACCTGCCTATATTTTGCACCTTTTGGTGAGAAAATGTGATCATCTTTCAGAAAAAATCACTCGACAAGGTCCAATTTCGCGATTTAGTGGTCTAAAACAGAGTTTTATATCAGTGTATCCCTGTGGAGCTCTATATATTTTAGTAGTGTTACCCCTGAACATGTGCGGGCCGGCCGGCCGTATACTCGTACATGTAAACGCGGTTTTAAACTAAACACGCGTTTAACTTTGACTTTGAACACATCGTTTAACTAACGCAATTCTCGTACATTAAGCTAAAACCGTGTTTAGTACGAGAATACGGCCCACGTGATGTTTAGGCCCTTAGAAAATGTTTCTTTGGGTCAATTTCGATTGATGTAAATTGGTCATGTATTTCAATCTGAAATTTAAAAGAAATTCACAATGGGAACAACTTTTTCTTCACATCCTCACTCCCTCTCTTGCGCCTTTTAATTTGATATAAGCCCATTCATTATCCTATACCTCGGCGTTGTTTAAATTAATTTGTACGGTTCGGAAAACTTTTTCTGTCCTATGGCAACACACAAATAGCTGTAATTGTAAGTATCAAAATGATTCTACAAGTTGTCCCTCTCCAAATATGTTTTCTATTTTACACTGAATATTTTACCTGAGATCGCAATTATTGGGACACTATACAACCATTATATTGCAATGCAGACTGCACTAAAAGTTACGCGAGAAAGGGGACATGGCCTACCAAACAAAAATGAAATTCTAAACATTAATTGTTTCATCAATTTCAGGAGGAGAATGTTGAATGTTTGGTTTAAACATTCATTTCTGTTCGAAAAGTAGGCCTGTATGGAAGGACGGCACTAATGTTAATACACATGGTAAAGTATAAATACGCTCAAGTCAAATGTGCTAGTTTGAGGTGTTGAGTAAAACAAATGCCAGCAAAATGTCTATAGTTTCGCAAAATGACCTTGAGCCATTGCTATCGCTTGAGTTTTTGCTCGATAAGTATTTGCGTACTAAATACAAAGGTATTTTACAGGATTCGCACCCGCCCTGTGCAAGTGCAACTTTAATTTGTTTAAAGGAGGTGTCCCGCAAGCACAACATTGTGCATTATATGTTTGAAAAATAATTATCGAGCCCAAATCGCGTATAGTTATATAGAACAAAACATCATACTTATAACAAAAACGAATAATACTGCCATCTCTCAACATGCAAATTTTAAAATTCGCAGCAATCGAAAGTCTCGATGTCTATGACGGTGCTTAAATGTGCCCAAGTGCATTGTATAAATATGACGTCATCGACACCGGGACTTTCGATTGCCGCGAATTTTAAAAATTGCAAGTTGAGAGATGGCAGTTTTTATTTAGATTTTGTCATAAGTATGATATTTTATTCTATAACTAAGCGATTTGGGCTCGATAATTATTTTTGTCTAACGTAAAATGCACAATGTTGTGCATGCGGGACACCTCCTTTAAGGTATGGCTTGCTTGTGCTATTTTATCATTCATTATCATAACAGAGTAGAGCACTACGTCAGACGTTCTCTTAATCTTAGTCATGTTGTTGGTGATACCGTCAAGATGGTTAACAACCAAACTATCCAAAACAAAGATACATTGTAAAAAAGTTCATAAAAATTGGGAGATGTCTGTTATACAGGCTGAGTCAAAAAAACCGGAAATAGTGGAAAAAAGCCATCTTGTTTTCAAAACCAAGTTGAAGTTTGAAACTTTTAAACGTTTCAAGAATGATGTATTTGTGTCTAACTTTGTCTGAAAAAAATGAAGTCAATCGCATTTTTCGTTTGTCTTTGGTGAACCTTTTTGCTGCACAACCCAATTTACTTGTTGGTTCACGAGCGTATAGTGATTTTCAATTGAAATTGCACTCATTCACATTTGAATATCCCGCCAACAAAAAAATGGAATAATTTCATTTTTATTCAAATTTAGAGCATTATAAGCAATTCATACACGTAGCATAGGTTATGCAAATTGATTATTATGTCACAAATTTACTCAAATTTTCATATTTTAATGAGAGACACATTTTGCAATCTTATCAATGTTTTCAGTGTCTCATGGACAAGCATGTGAAATGGGGGCGTGGGTAAATAAATGGTTCCCCGAAGGCAAACGAAAAATGTGATTTACTTCATGAAATTAGTAACAAATGTTATTATTATAACATTTAAAAATATTCAATCATCAACTTGGTTTTGAAAACAAGATGGGTTATTTCAACTACCACTATTGCAGGTGTTTTTTTAAACTCACCCTGTATATCCCATGACAGATTGACCCTTTTTTCTTCACTTATGGTCTAACTGCTTGCCATTTTTACAGAGTTGCGTTTAATGCACGGAAGTGTATAAATAAATGTATTTCATTTCACTACTTCTTCTATTACAACTGTTGAGGTACTTTGTGAAGATGAGCTTTGTGAAGATGAGCTTTGAGTTTCATCTAACCATTGTCTGCATTTCATATCAGGTGTATGGGCTTCACTTTCCTGTTCAACATTGTCTTTGATGCTATGGCCATTGTTGTTTAATACTTCAGCAGGTTTCTCATTGTGGCGTTTCTTAGTCTTTCTCCTAGTTTTGTTACCTCGTGGAGATGGCGTTGAATCATCTAAAGGATCAAGACCATCTTCTTGAGGAAGTAGATGTGGCGAAGCGACCAAAGTATTATTTGTGTTTGACGAACTTCCTCCAGATCTATCAGAACCTGTGGGCGAAGAACTTGATGCGCCTAGTTTCCAACTGGTTGAGCTCATTCGGGTCTCTAAGGTTCTTGAGTTACAGGAGGGTGAAAGATCGGGATGTCTTTTGGCACCAGGTTTAGATTTAGTTCTTTTGTCCAGTGGGAGTTGTTTGTTGGCATTTTCATATTTTGCCATAAGTGACTTCTTGGCTAGACGTGGCGGTTCCCTACCACTACCAGCATCATTGTCCGTGGATTTATCTCGAAATATATCGGGAAGCTTTGTACCACCAGCACCAGAAGCGTTTACAGTTAAGCTATCGTGTTTAAGATCCTTAATTCGCGGCGATTCAAGTTTAGCAAGCTTACAAAGAACATCGTTCGTGTCGCCATCATCTGCATGTTCATTATTATCAAATGTGACTCTATTTCTGGACATTTTTGGTGCCATGCCGACGTGGAAAGACATAGATTTGAAATCCATATCATCGTCACTGTCCTCATCGTCACTTTCAAATTCATCGTCTTCATAATCTGTGCTGTTAAAGCGTTGTGTACTCCGACGTTCACTTAGAATTGGACAGCTCTTTGACAGAGGTATTCCTCTGTATCGTCTCTCATTCTTACGATCTGGATGAGTGGCAGCTCTGTTCTCTCTCCATCCAGGATCGCGCTGACCACCACCATTTCCAGGGGTTGAAGGTGATCCTCCAAAATCAATAAGAGGCAAGACGAAACTATCGGACATAGAAGACTTGCTCACAAGATGTCGATTGTGGGGTTGTTTGTGCTTTGTCTTTCGAAATTTCCTAATTGGTGGTGAAGGCACCACTGTGGATGGTGCCACCGTGGTGCTGACGCCATCATCTGTTTCGTGTTCATCAGAAGCATTATCGCCACTGTCAAATTTGTTACTCACACATATGGGTGGCAAGAAAGTGTCACCATTTGCATGATGAAGTCCGGCTAGATGTCCATTACTGGATGACTTGGCCGGTTTCTTAGACATACTTTATCTAGTAATGTTCTTATTGTTCAATCTGGTTCATCATGTTCCAAAATGTCGTTTGATCATCCAGTAAAAAATCGTGCAATGTTGTCGACACGAAACACGAAAAACTGCAGTGCAATAAAAGCAGCTCACAAGTTAACACTCGACACTTTGACACCTTTATATTACCACAAATGCCATTAGTGAGCAGACAGTATAGCATCCATTACGTGCCTATGTTCAATGTCCTGGTATTATTTCAGTTATATCCAGGCTGACTTTAAAAGCTTTGAGACAACCTCTTTAAAAGGTTTTAAAATTCTATAAAAGTAGCACAAATCGTCATCGCCATTCAGTAGGTGATTTGTTCTCATCATTACTCAGCATTCAGCAATATGCAATGTAAATGTATGTATCCACATCGTCATTCCAAACAGACAATAGATCACCATGAAGTGTTATGTTAACAAGAGGCGAAGTGACCAGAATATAAAAGGCTGCTAATTGATAACGATTGCTCCGAGATAGCAATTAATTTTTCTTGACCAAAAGATACACAATAGTATATTGTCCCAAAGACGAGAGCGTATAGAATGCATGTACACCGCACGCCGTTGTATCACTAAAGCATAAATTCACACAAATGTTGAGATGCAAACTGTGTCGTCTGCTCGCAATCATAAAACATGACCAAAGTCCTCCATAAGGGAAATCTATATTTGTTCACGATTATTCCAAATTATTTGCTAAATCTCGAGCCGTTATATTCTCATTATGATGTAAGCGGCATCAGTTGCTGGGAAACTCGAGACTCCATAACCATGATAACATTCTTCCTTCTTATGGCTTCACTCAAATCGCTACGGTTTGTGCGCAAATTATTCAACAAGATAGCATGCACATAACCCTCAAATCAATTCAACAACACTGTCGCTAGAGGACGCGGTTCGTTCATCTCATCCAGTCCTTATGCTAGTGTACGAGTCTCTCAACCTGTAGAGGGACAGAATATTGGAAAAAGAATATCGACGAATCATCAAGGCAAAGAAAAGTGTATTCAAGACGAGTGGATTTATCGTAAACATCAAATATTTATGGTGAATGTTGTTCTTTTGTAAGACCCTTAGGATAACAATCAATATATGAGGAGAGAGGCAACAATCGGTCTGTTGGCATTTCGGCACTCTATAGCTTCCCCTCTTATTGTCCCAATTGTACTTAAAACCTTGAAGAATAATGGGGTTAGCACACTTACGTATACACTGAATTCCCATTGACTTATCATGTTTATGACGCACTCAAGCGCGTTGTTACCTGTCGCCTGTGTCACAACTAATGGGATCATCATTTACTAACTCGATCTGCTTTCATGGCTCATTTTAAATATTTTAAAGTGTTTGATAAATGATCGGTATCCTATAATACTGGTTTATTTTGAGATTTTAGAGTGACTGACGTATTTACACCAAGTTCCATACTAACATTCATTTGAAACTACTAAAGTATGGCAATTTATTGGTAAATTATATTGGACAATAATTTATATAAGGCCTATGTATTTCCCATCAAGCATTGCAATATATTTGTTGAAAAATAAGAGTGATATGGATGTACATTCACTTTGTGCTACATCTACATGTATGTTGTGTGTGCTTTGTGACTCTTTGGGGGTGTTTACAAGAATTGAGACAGCTGATTTACTGTGTGCATTCATTGGGCAGATGGAGAAATTGGTAGATTTCACGCGCTGTACTGTGATTATAAATAACTACTCAAATATATAATTTTGTTTAAAATATTTCTAGGAGGGAATTCACTACAATGTCAAGAACATAACTAAATTCTCCCAAAACTGGGTTCAAAAGTTTGCGAGCTTACAACGAAATAAGAAGGAAACATGGATTATATTTGTGGATATCAAACGAAATATACCTGACCTTAATTGGGTAAATTTGGAGACCAATCCAATGTAAACTTTTTGAAATACAAAGATTTGTATATAGCGTGGTCAGAACCCATTTGTCCCGATTTAAGGAATAAACCATCCGTGCTTTGACGAAGTCACAACAATGCGCAATTGCAACACATCGAGGTGTTCCTTAAAAAGTGGGACAAATGCGTTTTGACCACGCTCTATCAAAATCTTTGGGGGACACGCTGTAGGCCTATAGCCTAATTATCCTATCGTGCATTGATTATAAAACAAATTTGCCAATCATAATGGCAATGGATGCTAGTTTTTAAAATCATGCTGATGTTCTTAATCAGATCAGTTTAGACGCATCGATTGAAGTTATGAGAAGTATGTCAAATGTTATACTTCTTGACGGATTGTTTCGATATTCAACTGATACGAAACATGATAAATCGATTAGTTTGTCCATGGCAGGTAAGTTATACCTGCCATGGTTTGTCCAACTCGCCGCACACACACCCCCACCCTTATTGTACTCTTGAGAATCCACTTTTTTCGCCAGGCGCCCTGTTTAATTCTTAGGACCCTTAAGAATTAAAAAACGTGTGAAAGAACAGGCATTTCCTCCCGCGCATTTTAACACCTCATTTGTCACAATAGCATTTGTTATTGTTACACTTTATAACCCTATACCCATAAAAAGAGCGTAAACAAAATGTATAGTGTACCCCTTCTTTCTCTTCATGAAAAGACAATCATAATCCGAACATCTCACATCATCAATTGTTTCCAACACCTGTATCTACAGTGGCGTACCGACTCCAAATACCGGGACGCTAACTTCGCAATACCGGGACGCTAAATTCGCATAAGAAGAAACAAATATGGCCTAGGCCGAAAACACTGAGGATTGGGCATTATTTGTTGACTGTTACTTTTGCTTACTGCGAAATTTTCTGACCGTGCGAAATTGTTTGACCATTTAGTAGAGTCATTATCTTGGATTCCGTGACCATTTTCTTCCTACCTTAGTTTCTTAGTGAATTTGTCAACTAGAACCATTTTAAAAGAAAATGAGCTCCCATGCACCTCTCAAAAGTGACGGGAACGTTCTTTTATAGCGCAAATTCCAAAATGGCTTTAATTAAGCTAAAAAGCGCACCAAATTGTTCGGCTGAGCACAAGGATTCCGAAAAAGTATAGTTTGCTATACTTCCGATGTTTGGTTAACGAGTTATCGGGTAAAACGTAAAAAGGTCGTTGACCTTTGCATATGGGGTCAAAATTTAAACTTGCTCCGATTTTGAAAAACAATATCTCATATTGTTCGTATGATCACAATGATTCCAGAAATAGGGTTTTTTTTACCACCGGGAATATTTTGTGTGGGTCAAAAGGTCAAAGTGTACTGACCTATATAGAACCTGACCTTTTGACCCCTTTATAAGGTACAACAAACACTCTAGGTGGTAACAACTATCATTTCTGGAATCCTTGCAATCAGACGAACAATTTGAGATAAAAAATTTTGGGCCCCTGTATGGCAGCCATTTTGGAATTTGCGCTATAAAAGAACGTTCCCGTCACTTTTGAGAGGTGCATGGGAGCTGATTTTCTTTTAAAATGGTTCTAGTTGACAAATTCACTAAGAAACTAAGGTAGGAAGAAAATGGTCACGGAATCCAAGATAATGACTCTACTAATTTACGCCACTGTCGGGACGACATATACTTCTGCCCCCCCCCCCCCCCCCTGGCTCACATGCCGCGGTACGCGCCTGTATCTACTGGTGTGATACTCATCCTTTACAATGACCAGTATCATTCATGATGTTTGTACGCCAACACCTACTGTCTCTCCATTTCCGTGCAACCTTCCTTGTATTTGTAACTCCAAATCGACGATTGACTTCAGTTACGGTTACAGAAACTCCAGAAACTTTTCATGGAGAGTATAAAGAAGCAGGGGCACTACTTCATCAATATTGGTGCTATTGTGACAAACGGGGTGTCAAAATGCGCAGGAAGAAATTCCTCTTTCACACTTGTCGAAATAAGTGGATACTTTCTTTTTGTGCAGTGTGTATATACATCACGCATCACGTTGTCAAAACATTAAGTATTACACACTTATAACTGATGCTTGTATTATAAAGAGCATCTTTAAATGGTACAGAAAATGAAAAATAAATCTCTCTTTTGGACATGGTACATTGAGCTGCAAGGACATGTTTGCCACCAATTTACAGTATATTCGTATGTATCAACATTTCGCATATTTCGCGAGTGCAGTTGACTCGAGAAATTTACATATACGTGAATGTTTTGCTTTTAAAAGCACCATCAACCACCAATAACGCCACCACCTAACATGCCTAACGTAGGGGAGAGCGGGGAGTATTCGCCCCATTTTCATTTGCAATGCCCTAGAGACGTCAATTTTAAAGATTGAATGGACCTATGGTATACGTACATGTGCCTGCCTTTTGGGGTGCTGTTTCACAAAAATTGGTATAGCGATGGGGGTGTTTTTATCATAGACCAAAGCGCCCAATTTGCATAAATTGGGTGTATTTTGAGGCATTTTTTGTAAAAAGCACCCAATTTGTGCCAAATTGGGTGCTTTTCTAACAAAATTGGTATATTGATGGGTAGGAAATTGGCTAGAAAATAGGTATATAGAAAGTCAAATTTTCGAAGTCCTGCAGGCACATCCACGTACGATTTTGGCAAAAGTAACCCCACTCCCGGGGTCTCAGGTGCACCCCGGGGCAGGTTCGTCCACACTGTAAAAAAATGGACGCCTCAAAAGGTGTTCTGGCTATTAACACCAATTGGTGTTCTATGATTTTAACTTTTATATTGAAAATATTTACACATATTATCATTTTTCTCTTATTTAAATAGTATCCTATATCCACAAATATTTGAAAAACATCAAAATCAATATTATCATTACAGGATTAAGTCAGCTGAAAATTGAACGTGTTCTATTTTGAACACCGTGTTAAACAAAGGAACACCTTTCTTACACCTTTCTTAACACCTTTTCTGTAACAGTTTGGGAACACTAATGTGTTCTAGAACGCGTCAGGTGTTCACACCCCCCTTGAAAATCTCGTCCTTTTTTTTTTTTTTTTTAAGGTAAAAATGGCGTTTTTCTTAGTTTCAAATTTCAATGATAGTAAAACTACTCATAAAACATTGACTACAGTGCTTTTTGGACTGCGAAATTTTGTGTCCGTGCGATGATTGAAATACGTTGATTGAAATTCTAGGTCGAGTAAAATGATGTTCTTATTTGTTGTCTGTGAGCTTTTCTGATTTTTTTCCCGTATTGGAATATTTTTTTATTGAAAATAGACAGTTCAAAGTAAACGTTGGTTCCAAGTTCAACTGGCAGCACATGTATTAAAGGCGACAGCAACGGCAATATGCAAGCACCATTTGAGAAAAAACGATGCCCGACTTTGCAAGAAAGTGTACGGAGAAGTGTACGGGTGAACATGACAAACCAAAACAGCCTAGTAACTAATCACCTCCGTGGCGCAATTGGTTAGCGCGTTCGGCTGTTAACCGAAAGGTTGGTGGTTCGAGTCCAGCCGGGGGCGTTGTTACTTTTTGCATTTAATGCAGATTGACAAACAAATCACAGTAAAAATATAATATTGACAAAATCACAGACCACTTACACAAAAATCGCATCTGCGCATGCTCCTGTCGTGATCGAAATCTACCACACAAGCAATGGGCGAGTTTTATAAGTGCCCCACCCACTTACGTGAAATTCACGAGGTGACTGACTTGGAAAAAATTTGGGGCAACCTTTTACGAAGAAAAAAAACCTAGCTACGCCACTGCTTCCGGTAAAAATCGTGAAAACGCACCCCCCTTGGGCAAAAGCTGCTGACGGCCCTGATGTTACCATGGGAAGCTCGCAACAAACAGCGGAATATATTTCCGTTTTCGTCAAATTCAACCAGTGGCCGCAATTATGAGACTCACGTGGTGGGCGAACCTGCCCCGAGGATTTACACTACACGCCCCGCTCTCACACTGTACCCCAAACACCACATTATCCAACACCAAGATTAGAAAGCACATAAGCAGCTCTCGGAAATCGCCCATGTATGGCGACAAATGTAATTGACACCCAACATTTTGAACTGCCAAATTTGATCAAATTGATACGCCAATTGGACGAGTAACTTGTATCCAATAAGAGTACTATCACAGTAGGACATTTCCAGAATCTAGGCCGTGATCAATTCTGGGCTAAATTTGCCGTTGCCTTTGACCCGACCTATTTATATTTAATAGCGATACGAATACTTCAAAATAAAATTGAGAACATTGGATATACATGGACAAATTGTTTGGGGAAAACGTAGGGCCGGCTATACTTAGTAAGAACCTGTTGTAAACAACCGTCAAGTATTAAGTGAATATTGGCAAATTCTCCCACATCCACACAATTATAGTCTAAACTGTGGAGTTACTTCTGTAGGAAATAACAAAACTCCCCTCCTAAAATTATTCATTTCGTTGGAAACAATTACTCATATGTTCTCCTTGGACTGCATTACGTATTACAACGGTTACATGTAGGCTATAAACATCTGCCGAATTGTTACGTCGACTCATGGTCGACTTGACTATACTCAATAGTGAATAATCTAAGTTACAGGACTGTTTTATTTTTAGTACGGAAAAATCGAATCGAATATTTGGCGACCGTGTCTTCCGTGATTGCATGGATTGGGTGGATATATGAGAAGGTTTATAAAACATGTTAAACGTAACTAAAATTGTGAGTATCTTATTCACATTTTATTGGTTTTGTACAAAACGAAATCATATCTCAGATGTAAAACAGTAAAAGTACAATACCGTCGCAAATGCGATGTAAATGCAATTGACATGATATACACTGCTATAGAGCTCCTCCTATAATTGTTGATTATCCATTGTTCTTCACGTCGATATCCAAGCCTCGCTCATGCAAGGTCAACATAATCGCAAGGTCTACATAATCGATCACCTTTCTCTTGTTCAATTGTGCGATATTTCCAACTAGATTTGGTTGAAAATTTTGTTTTTTAATCATAATTTTACCATTTTATAACAGGTTTTTGTGTATCGATGTGTATAGATAATTGATTCTTCCTTGCATTCGTGCATTTGCTCGCGATCGCGCCCAGCGGCGCTCGAGGGCTACACAATGCAATGCCTTAAGCGATTATCAAGCACCGTAAATGTACGGTGTGGCTCATCAATTATCCTTATCTTTTAGCAACATACTTGCTATTCATGACCTAAAAACTGACAGTCAAAAGTAGAATCTGTATTCCAAAATGGTATATTCTAACCACACGAGAACAAGAAAGGGAGAGATATTGATTAATTTTACGACAAGTATTTTTTTAAAGCTTCTCTATATTATGTTAGACTATTCTACAGCCTTCTGTCTTGAAACTAATAAATCAAATATGAAGAATAATTACCGTAAATACACATGTTACCTGCGCCGGCTCATACAAAAGGAATCGTCCGATTTATACTTGTATAACATTTGATAGTCTTTGCTTGCCCATCAGATAACACGTATAACACTAGTATTAAACAGATCGTCTACGTTTTAATAAATAAGTATCCCTACCTGTAAGATGTGCTGACTCAATCACCTTGAACTTCAAGTGTTATTTACAAAGATCTTCTGATTATTAAAAGCACTATCCCCGAACGTCTTTTTAGCATAAGCAATAAGTATTGGCCGACACGGTACACTATTTGATCAGATTATGTTATCCATGTGATTCTATTTACGATGGAATTATGTTAAAAACTAGACATGTTATGCGCAGAGCGACCTCCGCAAAGATTGTACCCCGTTTCACGTCCCCTGCAGCTCCTTGATCGAGATTTTAAAATTCGTTTACGTTAGTTTATGTTCCATAAGAATGACAATGCACGCAAGAAGAGTGAATGGAATTGCGGTATAATTTATATAGGAGCTTGTAGACTTCGAAAAGATCCCAGGTTCAGCTCATGAATTGTTGGGACTTAGCCTATTTTTAAAACTATGTTAGCAGCAGGTATAGGCGACTTTTTGTCAGAAAGCGCCTTCACTGCTTTAGTGATGGCCATGGCAAAAGCTATATTTTGTTAATTGGCCATTAAAGACTAAAGATTCATGACTGTAGCATTTGAAATATTTACATAACATTAATCTATTATATGTGGTTTGCGTAAGAAGTCACTTCGTTTTGCAAATAATTATATAAAATATTCATAAGCGAAGCATTTTTGATTAGGCCAGGCCTAATTCAAATTCAAATTACCCCATCTGCGGCTATATTATTTAAATGGGGTAAATTTATTACACAATCACTTTAATTTGCGATACATACAATGTATATGATGTGTTAACATGGTTAATATTAATAATGTAGGATATGCAATAAACATGTATGAAGCGTATGAAGCAGAACGTTAACATTATGTAAGCGATTTTATAATTTGTTTCCCAATAATGTTCTTTAAACAGACATTTTGCGATTCCTCGCAGGGATTCGATAACTAAGTTACCAGTCAGCATGCACAATTTACATCAATTCACGGACCCACTAGGGGAACCTAGAACGCCAGCCAAGAATATAACCTATTTTAATAGGTTATATTCTTGGCGTAAGTTTATTAAAGGTTCATTACTCTGATTTTCACAATATCATTTTTATTCTTTTGAGGTAAGAGAATAACCATACATATGCGTCAAAAAGAAGTTGAGGGATGGTAATATGTCACAAAGGGTTTGATCTTTTTGGAGAAAGAAAACAATTATGGGTCGTATATATTGCGATTAATCTTTAGTGAACTTTGGAAGAGTTACTCTTTTTAAGCCTGTTACACAAATATTTAAGAATTCTATCTGAGTTGAGCTGAAGATCCCAGTTCTAAAGTTTGACAGGGTCTATTTTTACTAGTATCATGAAGTTCAACTCCCATTCCTTAAACTATGGTCCTAAGAAGAATAAAAACTTAAGAATTAATCTTCTTAAAGATACATCAAACTCCACTATTTCATACGAATCTGTTATAAAACTTATTTATGTTGAATTTTGTGTTAGATAAATAGTAGTCCGAAGATTTAGAAGCGGGCGAAACAATCGTCTGTTTTTCGTTGATGATTTGCCGACTTGACCAGTTGACCACCGAAGCAGATGTTAGAGGAGTAAGATCTCCACTGTCCGTAAAATGCGCCAAAAGAACACACTAGTACTTGCACACTCAGACCGGAGTGAAGATTCCATGTTTCTGGGAAGGGATACCTTCTATTTCTGAGTCTCATCACACCCCAAATATACGCTTTAGCCTTCTTATACCACAGATTACACCACATCGCGCACTCAGGCCCGTAACTAGGGGGGGCGGACGCCCCCCCCCCCCCCCCCCCCCCCCCCCCCCCCTAGTTACGGGCCTGAAAAAAGTCCTTTTTTTTGTACCAATGTACCTTTTTTGTACCAATGTACCTTTTTGGGGTACCGATGTACCTTTTTTCATTACTAATGTACCTTTTTTTTGTGAAAACGCCCCCCACCCACCCCAATTTTCCGAAAAACGCCCCATTTCCAATTATGTAAAGCGTTTTTTCGGGCCGTTTTGGACTAAAACATGTCCTAACCACCCCCCCCCCCCCCCCCCCCCCCCCGCTCTCAAAATTGTCTTAGATGACTAAAAAAAATTGGGGGCAACCTTTTACGATTTTTTGGGTACCAATGTACCTTTTCAAAAAAATACGCCCCCCCCCCTAAAAAAATCCTGCTTACGGGCCTGCGCGCACTTATCATTTATGTAAGCTTAGGCAACAAATGATACACCTAAAAAGTAACCCAAATAGGTCCTGCTGCCTGACCAGGTGCTATTGTACCATTTTCTTTCAAATTTATGGTTCATATATCCAAACTTTGAACGCACATTTTGAAGGTAAATTTCTAGTCCTATAGGACTATACCATATCTGACCCTATGAGGAATTGCTATCACCCGAGAACCGCCTCGTTCTATTTTAGCGCAGCTAGGATGGCCAACAGTATTTCTATATTTAATCTTAGTAATTTCCCTGGATAGGCTGGTTTTTTAAGTAATGGCCCTACGATGAGGGCTAGTAAATTTCCTCATAATTGACTCAGTTGTAAAAAGTGAGTTGATAATTTTAAAGAACTGATCGTTTTCACAAGAAAAAGAGTCACCAAATCAAATTTCGAATGGGGATTGTTTTGCATTATGTGTGCTATTGGAAGCAACCAGGCTGTACGGATAGAGAAATAAATGTGTTATTATGGAGTTACAACTGACCCATGCATTGTCACTGTGCATGTTAATCTGATTTCACTTATAGCGCACAAAGCAATGACGCCCTATAATTGAGAATCTCATTATTTAGTGCGAACAAATTGTCATCGCGTCTTGTTGATCAAACGATCTTTAGTTCAAATATCTTATTTTTTATGAAATTTTGAGGAAGAAAATGTCTAAGAAAGTGTTGCGTTACAGAATTGTGATATTGTTCATACGCCATAGATAGATTAATGGTATAATAGCGCCTTTTCTTTTTGTTAGGCCACGTGTGTGCACGATTGATTTGTATTGCCGTATACAATTTTGTTGAGTCAGTTTTTCTGATTTTAAATATAGCTGTTGCAAACTTATATCATTATAATTATCTCATGAAGGTTATTTTTAAAACGTATAAGTGTTATTTTTATTGCTTTCTTTGAATGAAAATATATTTTCTCCGACTCGAATCTCAAATGCCCCTACCATAATCTCAAAAATAATGTCATTCCAACATGTGTTTGCCACAAATTCCATAACGAATTGACATGACAATAAATGTAATATTTTGATTTGAAGAAAAAAGATATTACAAGCGTATTATTTTAAACCTCCCACATTCATGAACACCAATTGATTGGACAAATGTATATTGGAAAACATTCAAACCATGGAAAAATATGAAAATAGTTCAAAATTAGGGTCGGCTGAAAGTAAAAGTTGCATGAAAAGAAAGTGATAGGTAGTAATCACTGCACACATTGTGGCGTATTGGATCCAGATGATAGTTTTAATTGTGTGGGTTATTTCAGAGTTCAGACTCGCCGCCGTATATGTGTTCGATTCCAAAATATGTGGACGGTTTCAATTGAGATCAGTTTTACCCGGAATATAGGATATATATGGACATTTCCTGTCTGTAACTACTTTACCGGTTTAAAATGCATCAGGTTTAATCGTA
Source organism: Ophiura sarsii (assembly GCA_035610835.1). Lineage (NCBI taxonomy): Eukaryota > Metazoa > Echinodermata > Ophiuroidea > Amphilepidida > Ophiuridae > Ophiura > Ophiura sarsii. Next base: position 32,543,137 of record CM069441.1, on the reverse strand, counting down.
ATGGATGGGTTTTTGATTATTAAAACACTTGGTTATCATTTCTTATTTATTTTTAGTAACAATAACGTTCCTTTCAATACGCCATCGCATATTATAATGCTTTTATGAATTGTAAGACGAGTATGACGTAAGCAATGAAAACGCAATTCATGTCAAGGCTGACAAATAATGTGGTTACCATGGTTACGCCAGTTCTGTTTAATTTGTCTTGATTTCATATTAAACGGTATCCGAATGAGAAAATTTAACCAACAAACGAAATTCACTAAAGGTAGCTTGAGAGTTACCCCTGCGTCGCGATGCCTTTATTTTTGAATGAGATTCAATAGGGTACCAAAAGGAATCCTTAGGAAAGACAACCTCGACCACACACACACACACACACACACCACGAACAAAGCACCAACAGCGCCCTCAAAGTAACTTTCCAGTGAATTCAAGCATTTTCACGATTGATATCATAAAAGTAAGATACCTCGGTTACCACCCCCCCCCACCCCCCCCCCCCCCCCACACACAATGGCGTATCCATGACTGTTTTGATGGTGGGGCCAAAAAAAACCTGAAGCCATCTTGTTGATCTTAAATATTTAAAAGTTGAACCTTATACGCGCAAAAATTGTGATTTTAACACTAAAAAGGTACAGTATGATTTTTTTAACGTCTCCTACATTATATATTTAGTATAGAGAATTTGGAGTGGTTTGAGGGCCATTATAATATCAAAACCTCTAGAAAAAATGCGCGCGGAGCGCGCATTATTTGGAGTTTTTGAACTTAAAAGGGTCATGAAAAACTGTCCTGAAGCCATCTTGTTAAGCTTAAATAATGAAATATTGAAACCAATACGTGCGCGAAGCGCGCAAAAAATTGCATTTCTAACACTAATGGTCCTGTATGACAATAACTTCCCCACATAATATTTAGATTTTTTGGTGTTGTTTGAGGGTCATAATAATGTTAAAAACCTGTATTCGCGCGGAGCGCACAATTTTTGAGTTTTTGAACTAAAATTGTTCATGGAAAACTGTCTTGAAGCCACCTTGTTAAGCTCAAATAATAAAATATTGAAATTAATACGCGCAAAAATTGGCATTTCTAACACTTAAATGGTCCAGTATGATGTTTTTAACGTCCCCCACATATTTAGAATATTTGGTTGGTCTGAGGGCTAATCTAATGTTTAAAGCTGCATAAAATAATCGCACGGAGCGCGCAAAATTTTTGACTTTTTAAACTAAAATGGTCATGGAAAATTGTCCTGAAGCCATCTTGTCAAGCTTGTATAATGAAACATTGAAACTAATGCGCGAAGCAGCGGCGGCGCCACAGGGGGGGCAGGGGGGGCTAAAGCCCCCCCTATAGAAGGATGGGAAAAAAGGAAAAAAAGGGAAAGAAAAGAAAAGGGAAAGAAAAGAGGAAAGAAAAGAGGAAAGAAAGAAAAGAGGAAAGAAAAGAGGAAAGGAAGGAAAACAGAGGAGCCTATCAGTGGTGTAGCCAGATCGCCCCCCCCCCCCCCCCCAATATTGACGTCGTGTCGGTTGAGATTGGCACTGTCGGTTCATTTGACCAGAGAAATCATGGAATTATGATGTAAAAAGTACATAGATGAAAAAAATTCGCGCGCTACGCGGGCATATGTTACCACAAATGCAATATTCGTTGGAACAACCTACCAAAATGTATCTCAATCGTGCCAAATATAGGTGTAAAGTCAAAAAAAATTGCGCGCTACGCTATCTCTTGACTCATAACAATCTTGTCGGTTCATTATATTTATCGCCCCCCAATATCAATAACCTAGCTACGCCACTGGAGCCTATAGCATTTGAAGATGAAGAAGATGAGTTGATAATGTGATCAATAATGATAAAATGACCTAGCCAAACATAAAAGAGAAATATTAACAATTTACTGTAACCAAAAATAACCTCAGCAGACGGGGACACGAATGGCCGTAAATGTTGAATCTCCGTTGGTGTTAATGTAAAAAAAGGAATTTAATGTTGGCACTAAATTATTTCATCCTAAAACCCGCTGGGTGATGACCAAATGGAGTTGAATAACTAAATCCAGATCAATATCAATTTTCGAATAATTTGTTTATGATTTAATTCGTCGTTAACCATTTATTTGTCCTTCGTTAATTCGTGAAATAGCCCGTGTCCGGCATCGTCTGTAAAACGAGCAGCATATCGCCCGCCCTCACTGTTGTTGCAAACTTTTGACCAATATCATACCGTCCGGCGTCCGCAGGATACTGCTATATCGTCAATATGCGTCGAGGTCAGAGTTCAAGATTGCACTCGCTTTAGCATCGCTTTCCTGTCGTCATCAATCGTATACTTTTATTTCGCTTTCATAAAACTGAAGATAAATAAACATTTGACTAACATTCGAGTAACTCCACCCATTTCGGGGAAAAAAAATTATATATTTTAAATTTTAAGGCGTCAGTCTAGGGAATCGTAACCAAATTCTTATACAAATAGTATGAGAAACCATGGTCGAAAATAAATAAAAGCGAACCTAAAGCGTAAAAATGCTGCATAAAATAGCTTTATTTTGCTATACGGGTTAACAATTTATAAAAATGTATTTAAAAAAAAGCTTCCATTCGCCGTTACCAACCGCGAGACAGTTTTTCAACATAACATTGTTAGAAAATTTCATCAGTATGCACAACTTCTTTCTTGCATATAACGAAACAGCTTTCTAATTTTGATAAAAAGCCAATATTTATTGGAAATGAAGTGATGGCTTTTCAACCAAAAATCGGTCAAAAGTACACACCAAATCGCACCAAATGGGTTCGAAAATTGAAAAAAGTTCTAACGCTGAGGGAGCCACATCCCCCCTCAGACTCCCCCCTGTCCGCGCTAGCGCGGAGCGCGGTGCTTTGCACCTTGGTGCTTCGCACATCACTAACAAAAATGCATTTATATACAATTTATTTTTATTTTGGGACGACCAATAGTTTGCCCCCCCTATCAAAATACCCTGGCGCCGCCCCTGGGCCGCGAAGTACGTAAACATTGACATTTCTAACACTTAAATTGGTCCAGTATGACGTTTTTAACGTTCCCACATAATATTTTAATATTATTTGGCATGGTTTGAGGACTATTATAATGTTAAAATCTGTAGAAAATATGCGCGCGGAGCGCGCAAAATTGTTCAGTTTTTGAACTGAAATGGTCATGGGAAACTGTCCTGCAATGCCATCTTGTTAAGCTTGAATCTTGAATAATGAAACATTCAAACTAATGCGCGCGATGTACGCAAAATCTGACATTTCTAACACTTAAATGGTCCAGTATGACGTTTTTAACGTCCAAACAAAATGTTTAGAATATTTGGTGTGTTTTGAGACCCATTATAATGTTGAAACCTGTTGAAAAAGGAGCGCGAATCGAAAAAACCCAGTTTTTGAACTAAAATGGTCCAGAAAAAACTAATACGTGCAAAGCACGCAAAAATTGGCATTTTAACATTAAAAAGGTCTAGTATAACGTTTTTAACGTCCCTCACATTAAAATTATGGGGACGTGACCCCGTAACCCCCACCCCCTTTTGCGCCGCATAGTTTGCGCCTGTATCTACTGGTGTGATACTCATCCTTTACAATGACCAGTATCATTCATGATGTTTGTACGCCAACACCTACTGTCTCTCCATTTCCGTGCAACCTTCCTTGTATTTGTAACTCCAAATCGACGATTGACTTCAGTTACGGTTACAGAAACTCCAGAAACTTTTCATGGAGAGTATAAAGAAGCAGTGGTGGCACTATAGGGGCATGGGGGAAAATGCCATCCCCCAGTCGCGACCTTTGCCTCCTCAGTTTCCCCCACCCCACCCCAGTTAGCTCAAGCCCATCCCATTTTGTCCCAAACAATCGATCATGTTGAATTTAATGTCAACATTACTTAAATAAGCATAAAATTTGTATGAAAAGTCTAATTTAGAACAAATTAATCTTAATTTCAGGCAATCTTTTACAATAAAAGCCAAAATTTCCGCGCGTTTGTCAACAACTTTTTTCCTTGCACTCAACGTTTTTTTCTTGCCCCTCCCCCCCCCCCCCCCCCCCCCCCCCAATGTTGATGCTGATGCCGCCACTGGAAAGAAGAATATTTACTGTTTTGTTTACGCTCTTTTCATGGGTGTAGGGTTAAATTGAAACTGCATCAGTTTTTATTCAAATGGGCACTACTTCATCAATATTGGTGCTATTGTGACAAACGGGGTGTCAAAATGCGCAGGAAGAAATTCCTGCTCTTTCACACTTGTCGAAATAAGTGGATACTTTCTTTTTGTGCAGTGTGTATATACATCACGCATCACGTTGTCAAAACATTAAGTATTACACACTTATAACTGATGCTTGTATTATAAAGAGCATCTTTAAATGGTACAGAAAATGAAAAATAAATCTCTCTTTTGGACATGGTACATTGAGCTGCAAGGACATGTTTGCCACCAATTTACAGTATATTCGTATGTATCAACATTTCGCATATTTCGCGAGTGCAGTTGACTCGAGAAATTTACATATACGTGAATGTTTTGCTTTTAAAAGCACCATCAACCACCAATAACGCCACCACCTAACATGCCTAACGTAGGGGAGAGCGGGGAGTATTCGCCCCATTTTCATTTGCAATGCCCTAGAGACGTCAATTTTAAAGATTGAATGGACCTATGGTATACGTACATGTGCCTGCCTTTTGGGGTGCTGTTTCACAAAAATTGGTATAGCGATGGGGGTGTTTTTATCATAGACCAAAGCGCCCTAAATTGGGCGTATTTTGAGGCATTTTTTGTAAAAAGCACCCAATTTGTGCCAAATTGGGTGCTTTTCTAACAAAATTGGTATATTGATGGGTAGGAAATTGGCTAGAAAATAGGTATATATAGAAAGTCAAATTTTCGAAGTCCTGCAGGCACATCCACGTACAATTTTGGCAAAAGTAACCCCACTCCCGGGGTCTCAGGTGCACCCCGGGGCAGGTTCGTCCACACTGTAAAAAAAATGGACGCCCCAAAAGGTGTTCTGGCTATTAACACCAATTGGTGTTCTATGATTTTAACTTTTATATTGAAAATATTTACACATATTATCATTTTTCTCTTATTTAAATAGTATCCTATATCCACAAATATTTGAAAAACATTAAAATCAATATTATCATTACAGGATTAAGTCAGCTGAAAATTGAACGTGTTCTATTTTGAACACCGTGTTAAACAACAAAGGAACACCTTTCTTACACCTTTCTTAACACCTTTTCTGTAACAGTTTGGGAACACTAATGTGTTCTAGAACGCGTCAGGTGTTCACACCCCCCTTGAAAATCTCGTCCTTTTTTTTCTTTTTTTTTTAAGGTAAAAATGGCGTTTTTCTTAGTTTCAAATTTCAATGATAGTAAAACTACTCATAAAACATTGACTACAGTGCTTTTTGGACTGCGAAATTTTGTGTCCGTGCGAATTTTGTTGACTCACCACCCCTTATCTTAATTTAGGCCCAAATTAAACCTGGTCACCCCCCCCCCCCCCTGACATGATTTAATATCAATGACAAATGGGTTTAAAAACATTTATTTTAACTTTATTTGTTAAGCCCTTGATTGATAAAACGAGCATAGATATGTAGGTTTATAATCGGATAACCATGGCGAGGGGTCCATTATTGTGAGTAAAATCAAAAACAAGGAAATGTGTGGTAAAATGATGCTCTTCAACCGTTTTTGCTCCAAATTTGTAATAAAATTGGGTCGTGTTCATGATATTTATGTATGACATGGACAGAAATATGTTTTTCTTTGAAATTAAGATAAAATTAACTCTTTTATAGACTCAAAATCAATGCAAATCTATACAAATCGAGTGTCACCACTACGTGTTACAAGGGGGCACAGCACTAAATATACCGCCTATTGGATTACATGTAAATTAGGGCTAAAAGAGTCGCTATTTTGGGCTCTTAGTAACCATTTTTGGAATGTCTCGAATGCTTTATTCTAATAAACAAACATTCAAATTTCATAAAATCGTCAAGAAGTGTTACACCTTCCAATTAGATTTTACGATACGATCGTTTAAACAGCGCCACCCCTATTTTCAGCCCGGACGCTCGCCTTCTAACCGCCTCCGATCACGTGTGTTCATCCACGTGATAAATTTTCAATACAATCGAAAATCAATATTTTGCAATATCCTGATCAAAGTACACGAGATCATCTTTCATTTTAATTATGAAATGCTACCCTCACGCCAAACTGATTCCCAAAGGACCCCATTACTCACAAAATCGTTTTTTGTTTTTGCCGGAACTTACTACCATTACACAAAACGAGGAGTGATTTAGTGCTGTGCGCCCTTTAACACACAATAAAAAAATAAAAACTTTTTTTGTTGGCATTTTTGTAAACACCAAGTAATATCAAGATAAACTGTCCATATAGTTAATTTAAACACCACCTCTAACTAAAGTTATGTTACTTAACGCATCGATACTCAATTTCTAATGTTCGAATTTTGGGCACTTTAAGGCTATTTTGCAGAATGTCTATGTTTTTATAATCTTTTTCATTCATCATGAGATGTTAATGAGACTATTTATGTTTCATATTATGTTAAAAGTATATACATGTGATGTTTTAAAAACCCAATGAACCATGAAACTGATTACGCAATGGCGCGCTCACCCTATACCAAACCTTAGATGCAAATGTAAAAATTGTAGGTCCAAAATTGCCGAATTTTAGGGGTATGGGTGAAAAACGTTTCAATTTTGAAATAATAATAGGCCTAAATTGTCTTTTTATCTGTCACGCATAATGTATCGTATGTCAGGTAAACTCACAATGTAATTTGTTTTGGGTTATATCCTCTAGGGAATTGCCCAGAGTACTGTTATTGACATTTTGATACTTTGAAAGCCTTATTTTTGTCTTAATTTAGGCCCAAATTAAACCTGGTCACCCCCCCCCCCCCCCCCCCCCCTGACATGATTTAATATCAATGACAAATGGGTTTAAAAACATTTATTTTAACTTTATTTGTTAAGCCCTTGATTGATAAAACGAGCATAGATATGTAGGTTTATAATCGGATAACCATGGCGAGGGGTCCATTATTGTGAGTAAAATCAAAAACAAGGAAATGTGTGGTAAAATGATGCTCTTCAACCGTTTTTGCTCCAAATTTGTAATAAAATTGGGTCGTGTTCATGATATTTATGTATGACATGGACAGAAATATGTTTTTCTTTGAAATTAAGATAAAATTAACTCTTTTATAGACTCAAAATCAATGCAAATCTATACAAATCGAGTGTCACCACTACGTGTTACAAGGGGGCACAGCACTAAATATACCGCCTATTGGATTACATGTAAATTAGGGCTAAAAGAGTCGCTATTTTGGGCTCTTAGTAACCATTTTTGGAATGTCTCGAATGCTTTATTCTAATAAACAAACATTCAAATTTCATAAAATCGTCAAGAAGTGTTACACCTTCCAATTAGATTTTACGATACGATCGTTTAAACAGCGCCACCCCTATTTTCAGCCCGGACGCTCGCCTTCTAACCGCCTCCGATCACGTGTGTTCATCCACGTGATAAATTTTCAATACAATCGAAAATCAATATTTTGCAATATCCTGATCAAAGTACACGAGATCATCTTTCATTTTAATTATGAAATGCTACCCTCACGCCAAACTGATTCCCAAAGGACCCCATTACTCACAAAATCGTTTTTTGTTTTTGCCGGAACTTACTACCATTACACAAAACGAGGAGTGATTTAGTGCTGTGCGCCCTTTAACACACAATAAAAAAATAAAAACTTTTTTTGTTGGCATTTTTGTAAACACCAAGTAATATCAAGATAAACTGTCCATATAGTTAATTTAAACACCACCTCTAACTAAAGTTATGTTACTTAACGCATCGATACTCAATTTCTAATGTTCGAATTTTGGGCACTTTAAGGCTATTTTGCAGAATGTCTATGTTTTTATAATCTTTTTCATTCATCATGAGATGTTAATGAGACTATTTATGTTTCATATTATGTTAAAAGTATATACATGTGATGTTTTAAAAACCCAATGAACCATGAAACTGATTACGCAATGGCGCGCTCACCCTATACCAAACCTTAGATGCAAATGTAAAAATTGTAGGTCCAAAATTGCCGAATTTTAGGGGTATGGGTGAAAAACGTTTCAATTTTGAAATAATAATAGGCCTAAATTGTCTTTTTATCTGTCACGCATAATGTATCGTATGTCAGGTAAACTCACAATGTAATTTGTTTTGGGTTATATCCTCTAGGGAATTGCCCAGAGTACTGTTATTGACATTTTGATACTTTGAAAGCCTTATTTTTGTCTTAATTTAGGCCCAAATTAAACCTGGTCACCCCCCCCCCCCCCCCCCTGACATGATTTAATATCAATGACAAATGGGTTTAAAAACATTTATTTTAACTTTATTTGTTAAGCCCTTGATTGATAAAACGAGCATAGATATGTAGGTTTATAATCGGATAACCATGGCGAGGGGTCCATTATTGTGAGTAAAATCAAAAACAAGGAAATGTGTGGTAAAATGATGCTCTTCAACCGTTTTTGCTCCAAATTTGTAATAAAATTGGGTCGTGTTCATGATATTTATGTATGACATGGACAGAAATATGTTTTTCTTTGAAATTAAGATAAAATTAACTCTTTTATAGACTCAAAATCAATGCAAATCTATACAAATCGAGTGTCACCACTACGTGTTACAACACACAATAAAAAAATAAAAACTTTTTTTGTTGGCATTTTTGTAAACACCAAGTAATATCAAGATAAACTGTCCATATAGTTAATTTAAACACCACCTCTAACTAAAGTTATGTTACTTAACGCATCGATACTCAATTTCTAATGTTCGAATTTTGGGCACTTTAAGGCTATTTTGCAGAATGTCTATGTTTTTATAATCTTTTTCATTCATCATGAGATGTTAATGAGACTATTTATGTTTCATATTATGTTAAAAGTATATACATGTGATGTTTTAAAAACCCAATGAACCATGAAACTGATTACGCAATGGCGCGCTCACCCTATACCAAACCTTAGATGCAAATGTAAAAATTGTAGGTCCAAAATTGCCGAATTTTAGGGGTATGGGTGAAAAACGTTTCAATTTTGAAATAATAATAGGCCTAAATTGTCTTTTTATCTGTCACGCATAATGTATCGTATGTCAGGTAAACTCACAATGTAATTTGTTTTGGGTTATATCCTCTAGGGAATTGCCCAGAGTACTGTTATTGACATTTTGATACTTTGAAAGCCTTATTTTTGTCTTAATTTAGGCCCAAATTAAACCTGGTCACCCCCCCCCCCCCCCCCCTGACATGATTTAATATCAATGACAAATGGGTTTAAAAACATTTATTTTAACTTTATTTGTTAAGCCCTTGATTGATAAAACGAGCATAGATATGTAGGTTTATAATCGGATAACCATGGCGAGGGGTCCATTATTGTGAGTAAAATCAAAAACAAGGAAATGTGTGGTAAAATGATGCTCTTCAACCGTTTTTGCTCCAAATTTGTAATAAAATTGGGTCGTGTTCATGATATTTATGTATGACATGGACAGAAATATGTTTTTCTTTGAAATTAAGATAAAATTAACTCTTTTATAGACTCAAAATCAATGCAAATCTATACAAATCGAGTGTCACCACTACGTGTTACAAGGGGGCACAGCACTAAATATACCGCCTATTGGATTACATGTAAATTAGGGCTAAAAGAGTCGCTATTTTGGGCTCTTAGTAACCATTTTTGGAATGTCTCGAATGCTTTATTCTAATAAACAAACATTCAAATTTCATAAAATCGTCAAGAAGTGTTACACCTTCCAATTAGATTTTACGATACGATCGTTTAAACAGCGCCACCCCTATTTTCAGCCCGGACGCTCGCCTTCTAACCGCCTCCGATCACGTGTGTTCATCCACGTGATAAATTTTCAATACAATCGAAAATCAATATTTTGCAATATCCTGATCAAAGTACACGAGATCATCTTTCATTTTAATTATGAAATGCTACCCTCACGCCAAACTGATTCCCAAAGGACCCCATTACTCACAAAATCGTTTTTTGTTTTTGCCGGAACTTACTACCATTACACAAAACGAGGAGTGATTTAGTGCTGTGCGCCCTTTTTAACACACAATAAAAAAATAAAAACTTTTTTTGTTGGCATTTTTGTAAACACCAAGTAATATCAAGATAAACTGTCCATATAGTTAATTTAAACACCACCTCTAACTAAAGTTATGTTACTTAACGCATCGATACTCAATTTCTAATGTTCGAATTTTGGGCACTTTAAGGCTATTTTGCAGAATGTCTATGTTTTTATAATCTTTTTCATTCATCATGAGATGTTAATGAGACTATTTATGTTTCATATTATGTTAAAAGTATATACATGTGATGTTTTAAAAACCCAATGAACCATGAAACTGATTACGCAATGGCGCGCTCACCCTATACCAAACCTTAGATGCAAATGTAAAAATTGTAGGTCCAAAATTGCCGAATTTTAGGGGTATGGGTGAAAAACGTTTCAATTTTGAAATAATAATAGGCCTAAATTGTCTTTTTATCTGTCACGCATAATGTATCGTATGTCAGGTAAACTCACAATGTAATTTGTTTTGGGTTATATCCTCTAGGGAATTGCCCAGAGTACTGTTATTGACATTTTGATACTTTGAAAGCCTTATTTTTGTCTTAATTTAGGCCCAAATTAAACCTGGTCACCCCCCCCCCCCCCCTGACATGATTTAATATCAATGACAAATGGGTTTAAAAACATTTATTTTAACTTTATTTGTTAAGCCCTTGATTGATAAAACGAGCATAGATATGTAGGTTTATAATCGGATAACCATGGCGAGGGGTCCATTATTGTGAGTAAAATCAAAAACAAGGAAATGTGTGGTAAAATGATGCTCTTCAACCGTTTTTGCTCCAAATTTGTAATAAAATTGGGTCGTGTTCATGATATTTATGTATGACATGGACAGAAATATGTTTTTCTTTGAAATTAAGATAAAATTAACTCTTTTATAGACTCAAAATCAATGCAAATCTATACAAATCGAGTGTCACCACTACGTGTTACAACACACAATAAAAAAATAAAAACTTTTTTTGTTGGCATTTTTGTAAACACCAAGTAATATCAAGATAAACTGTCCATATAGTTAATTTAAACACCACCTCTAACTAAAGTTATGTTACTTAACGCATCGATACTCAATTTCTAATGTTCGAATTTTGGGCACTTTAAGGCTATTTTGCAGAATGTCTATGTTTTTATAATCTTTTTCATTCATCATGAGATGTTAATGAGACTATTTATGTTTCATATTATGTTAAAAGTATATACATGTGATGTTTTAAAAACCCAATGAACCATGAAACTGATTACGCAATGGCGCGCTCACCCTATACCAAACCTTAGATGCAAATGTAAAAATTGTAGGTCCAAAATTGCCGAATTTTAGGGGTATGGGTGAAAAACGTTTCAATTTTGAAATAATAATAGGCCTAAATTGTCTTTTTATCTGTCACGCATAATGTATCGTATGTCAGGTAAACTCACAATGTAATTTGTTTTGGGTTATATCCTCTAGGGAATTGCCCAGAGTACTGTTATTGACATTTTGATACTTTGAAAGCCTTATTTTTGTCTTAATTTAGGCCCAAATTAAACCTGGTCACCCCCCCCCCCCCCCCCTGACATGATTTAATATCAATGACAAATGGGTTTAAAAACATTTATTTTAACTTTATTTGTTAAGCCCTTGATTGATAAAACGAGCATAGATATGTAGGTTTATAATCGGATAACCATGGCGAGGGGTCCATTATTGTGAGTAAAATCAAAAACAAGGAAATGTGTGGTAAAATGATGCTCTTCAACCGTTTTTGCTCCAAATTTGTAATAAAATTGGGTCGTGTTCATGATATTTATGTATGACATGGACAGAAATATGTTTTTCTTTGAAATTAAGATAAAATTAACTCTTTTATAGACTCAAAATCAATGCAAATCTATACAAATCGAGTGTCACCACTACGTGTTACAAGGGGGCACAGCACTAAATATACCGCCTATTGGATTACATGTAAATTAGGGCTAAAAGAGTCGCTATTTTGGGCTCTTAGTAACCATTTTTGGAATGTCTCGAATGCTTTATTCTAATAAACAAACATTCAAATTTCATAAAATCGTCAAGAAGTGTTACACCTTCCAATTAGATTTTACGATACGATCGTTTAAACAGCGCCACCCCTATTTTCAGCCCGGACGCTCGCCTTCTAACCGCCTCCGATCACGTGTGTTCATCCACGTGATAAATTTTCAATACAATCGAAAATCAATATTTTGCAATATCCTGATCAAAGTACACGAGATCATCTTTCATTTTAATTATGAAATGCTACCCTCACGCCAAACTGATTCCCAAAGGACCCCATTACTCACAAAATCGTTTTTTGTTTTTGCCGGAACTTACTACCATTACACAAAACGAGGAGTGATTTAGTGCTGTGCGCCCTTTTTAACACACAATAAAAAAATAAAAACTTTTTTTGTTGGCATTTTTGTAAACACCAAGTAATATCAAGATAAACTGTCCATATAGTTAATTTAAACACCACCTCTAACTAAAGTTATGTTACTTAACGCATCGATACTCAATTTCTAATGTTCGAATTTTGGGCACTTTAAGGCTATTTTGCAGAATGTCTATGTTTTTATAATCTTTTTCATTCATCATGAGATGTTAATGAGACTATTTATGTTTCATATTATGTTAAAAGTATATACATGTGATGTTTTAAAAACCCAATGAACCATGAAACTGATTACGCAATGGCGCGCTCACCCTATACCAAACCTTAGATGCAAATGTAAAAATTGTAGGTCCAAAATTGCCGAATTTTAGGGGTATGGGTGAAAAACGTTTCAATTTTGAAATAATAATAGGCCTAAATTGTCTTTTTATCTGTCACGCATAATGTATCGTATGTCAGGTAAACTCACAATGTAATTTGTTTTGGGTTATATCCTCTAGGGAATTGCCCAGAGTACTGTTATTGACATTTTGATACTTTGAAAGCCTTATTTTTGTCTTAATTTAGGCCCAAATTAAACCTGGTCACCCCCCCCCCCCCCCCCCCCCCCCTGACATGATTTAATATCAATGACAAATGGGTTTAAAAACATTTATTTTAACTTTATTTGTTAAGCCCTTGATTGATAAAACGAGCATAGATATGTAGGTTTATAATCGGATAACCATGGCGAGGGGTCCATTATTGTGAGTAAAATCAAAAACAAGGAAATGTGTGGTAAAATGATGCTCTTCAACCGTTTTTGCTCCAAATTTGTAATAAAATTGGGTCGTGTTCATGATATTTATGTATGACATGGACAGAAATATGTTTTTCTTTGAAATTAAGATAAAATTAACTCTTTTATAGACTCAAAATCAATGCAAATCTATACAAATCGAGTGTCACCACTACGTGTTACAACACACAATAAAAAAATAAAAACTTTTTTTGTTGGCATTTTTGTAAACACCAAGTAATATCAAGATAAACTGTCCATATAGTTAATTTAAACACCACCTCTAACTAAAGTTATGTTACTTAACGCATCGATACTCAATTTCTAATGTTCGAATTTTGGGCACTTTAAGGCTATTTTGCAGAATGTCTATGTTTTTATAATCTTTTTCATTCATCATGAGATGTTAATGAGACTATTTATGTTTCATATTATGTTAAAAGTATATACATGTGATGTTTTAAAAACCCAATGAACCATGAAACTGATTACGCAATGGCGCGCTCACCCTATACCAAACCTTAGATGCAAATGTAAAAATTGTAGGTCCAAAATTGCCGAATTTTAGGGGTATGGGTGAAAAACGTTTCAATTTTGAAATAATAATAGGCCTAAATTGTCTTTTTATCTGTCACGCATAATGTATCGTATGTCAGGTAAACTCACAATGTAATTTGTTTTGGGTTATATCCTCTAGGGAATTGCCCAGAGTACTGTTATTGACATTTTGATACTTTGAAAGCCTTATTTTTGTCTTAATTTAGGCCCAAATTAAACCTGGTCACCCCCCCCCCCCCCCCTGACATGATTTAATATCAATGACAAATGGGTTTAAAAACATTTATTTTAACTTTATTTGTTAAGCCCTTGATTGATAAAACGAGCATAGATATGTAGGTTTATAATCGGATAACCATGGCGAGGGGTCCATTATTGTGAGTAAAATCAAAAACAAGGAAATGTGTGGTAAAATGATGCTCTTCAACCGTTTTTGCTCCAAATTTGTAATAAAATTGGGTCGTGTTCATGATATTTATGTATGACATGGACAGAAATATGTTTTTCTTTGAAATTAAGATAAAATTAACTCTTTTATAGACTCAGAATCAATGCAAATCTATACAAATCGAGTGTCACCACTACGTGTTACAACACACAATAAAAAAATAAAAACTTTTTTTGTTGGCATTTTTGTAAACACCAAGTAATATCAAGATAAACTGTCCATATAGTTAATTTAAACACCACCTCTAACTAAAGTTATGTTACTTAACGCATCGATACTCAATTTCTAATGTTCGAATTTTGGGCACTTTAAGGCTATTTTGCAGAATGTCTATGTTTTTATAATCTTTTTCATTCATCATGAGATGTTAATGAGACTATTTATGTTTCATATTATGTTAAAAGTATATACATGTGATGTTTTAAAAACCCAATGAACCATGAAACTGATTACGCAATGGCGCGCTCACCCTATACCAAACCTTAGATGCAAATGTAAAAATTGTAGGTCCAAAATTGCCGAATTTTAGGGGTATGGGTGAAAAACGTTTCAATTTTGAAATAATAATAGGCCTAAATTGTCTTTTTATCTGTCACGCATAATGTATCGTATGTCAGGTAAACTCACAATGTAATTTGTTTTGGGTTATATCCTCTAGGGAATTGCCCAGAGTACTGTTATTGACATTTTGATACTTTGAAAGCCTTATTTTTGTCTTAATTTAGGCCCAAATTAAACCTGGTCACCCCCCCCCCCCCCCCTGACATGATTTAATATCAATGACAAATGGGTTTAAAAACATTTATTTTAACTTTATTTGTTAAGCCCTTGATTGATAAAACGAGCATAGATATGTAGGTTTATAATCGGATAACCATGGCGAGGGGTCCATTATTGTGAGTAAAATCAAAAACAAGGAAATGTGTGGTAAAATGATGCTCTTCAACCGTTTTTGCTCCAAATTTGTAATAAAATTGGGTCGTGTTCATGATATTTATGTATGACATGGACAGAAATATGTTTTTCTTTGAAATTAAGATAAAATTAACTCTTTTATAGACTCAAAATCAATGCAAATCTATACAAATCGAGTGTCACCACTACGTGTTACAACACACAATAAAAAAATAAAAACTTTTTTTGTTGGCATTTTTGTAAACACCAAGTAATATCAAGATAAACTGTCCATATAGTTAATTTAAACACCACCTCTAACTAAAGTTATGTTACTTAACGCATCGATACTCAATTTCTAATGTTCGAATTTTGGGCACTTTAAGGCTATTTTGCAGAATGTCTATGTTTTTATAATCTTTTTCATTCATCATGAGATGTTAATGAGACTATTTATGTTTCATATTATGTTAAAAGTATATACATGTGATGTTTTAAAAACCCAATGAACCATGAAACTGATTACGCAATGGCGCGCTCACCCTATACCAAACCTTAGATGCAAATGTAAAAATTGTAGGTCCAAAATTGCCGAATTTTAGGGGTATGGGTGAAAAACGTTTCAATTTTGAAATAATAATAGGCCTAAATTGTCTTTTTATCTGTCACGCATAATGTATCGTATGTCAGGTAAACTCACAATGTAATTTGTTTTGGGTTATATCCTCTAGGGAATTGCCCAGAGTACTGTTATTGACATTTTGATACTTTGAAAGCCTTATTTTTGTCTTAATTTAGGCCCAAATTAAACCTGGTCACCCCCCCCCCCCCCCCCCCCCCCCCTGACATGATTTAATATCAATGACAAATGGGTTTAAAAACATTTATTTTAACTTTATTTGTTAAGCCCTTGATTGATAAAACGAGCATAGATATGTAGGTTTATAATCGGATAACCATGGCGAGGGGTCCATTATTGTGAGTAAAATCAAAAACAAGGAAATGTGTGGTAAAATGATGCTCTTCAACCGTTTTTGCTCCAAATTTGTAATAAAATTGGGTCGTGTTCATGATATTTATGTATGACATGGACAGAAATATGTTTTTCTTTGAAATTAAGATAAAATTAACTCTTTTATAGACTCAAAATCAATGCAAATCTATACAAATCGAGTGTCACCACTACGTGTTACAACACACAATAAAAAAATAAAAACTTTTTTTGTTGGCATTTTTGTAAACACCAAGTAATATCAAGATAAACTGTCCATATAGTTAATTTAAACACCACCTCTAACTAAAGTTATGTTACTTAACGCATCGATACTCAATTTCTAATGTTCGACTTTTGGGCACTTTAAGGCTATTTTGCAGAATGTCTATGTTTTTATAATCTTTTTCATTCATCATGAGATGTTAATGAGACTATTTATGTTTCATATTATGTTAAAAGTATATACATGTGATGTTTTAAAAACCCAATGAACCATGAAACTGATTACGCAATGGCGCGCTCACCCTATACCAAACCTTAGATGCAAATGTAAAAATTGTAGGTCCAAAATTGCCGAATTTTAGGGGTATGGGTGAAAAACGTTTCAATTTTGAAATAATAATAGGCCTAAATTGTCTTTTTATCTGTCACGCATAATGTATCGTATGTCAGGTAAACTCACAATGTAATTTGTTTTGGGTTATATCCTCTAGGGAATTGCCCAGAGTACTGTTATTGACATTTTGATACTTTGAAAGCCTTATTTTTGTCTTAATTTAGGCCCAAATTAAACCTGGTCACCCCCCCCCCCCCCCCCTGACATGATTTAATATCAATGACAAATGGGTTTAAAAACATTTATTTTAACTTTATTTGTTAAGCCCTTGATTGATAAAACGAGCATAGATATGTAGGTTTATAATCGGATAACCATGGCGAGGGGTCCATTATTGTGAGTAAAATCAAAAACAAGGAAATGTGTGGTAAAATGATGCTCTTCAACCGTTTTTGCTCCAAATTTGTAATAAAATTGGGTCGTGTTCATGATATTTATGTATGACATGGACAGAAATATGTTTTTCTTTGAAATTAAGATAAAATTAACTCTTTTATAGACTCAAAATCAATGCAAATCTATACAAATCGAGTGTCACCACTACGTGTTACAAGGGGGCACAGCACTAAATATACCGCCTATTGGATTACATGTAAATTAGGGCTAAAAGAGTCGCTATTTTGGGCTCTTAGTAACCATTTTTGGAATGTCTCGAATGCTTTATTCTAATAAACAAACATTCAAATTTCATAAAATCGTCAAGAAGTGTTACACCTTCCAATTAGATTTTACGATACGATCGTTTAAACAGCGCCACCCCTATTTTCAGCCCGGACGCTCGCCTTCTAACCGCCTCCGATCACGTGTGTTCATCCACGTGATAAATTTTCAATACAATCGAAAATCAATATTTTGCAATATCCTGATCAAAGTACACGAGATCATCTTTCATTTTAATTATGAAATGCTACCCTCACGCCAAACTGATTCCCAAAGGACCCCATTACTCACAAAATCGTTTTTTGTTTTTGCCGGAACTTACTACCATTACACAAAACGAGGAGTGATTTAGTGCTGTGCGCCCTTTTTAACACACAATAAAAAAATAAAAACTTTTTTTGTTGGCATTTTTGTAAACACCAAGTAATATCAAGATAAACTGTCCATATAGTTAATTTAAACACCACCTCTAACTAAAGTTATGTTACTTAACGCATCGATACTCAATTTCTAATGTTCGAATTTTGGGCACTTTAAGGCTATTTTGCAGAATGTCTATGTTTTTATAATCTTTTTCATTCATCATGAGATGTTAATGAGACTATTTATGTTTCATATTATGTTAAAAGTATATACATGTGATGTTTTAAAAACCCAATGAACCATGAAACTGATTACGCAATGGCGCGCTCACCCTATACCAAACCTTAGATGCAAATGTAAAAATTGTAGGTCCAAAATTGCCGAATTTTAGGGGTATGGGTGAAAAACGTTTCAATTTTGAAATAATAATAGGCCTAAATTGTCTTTTTATCTGTCACGCATAATGTATCGTATGTCAGGTAAACTCACAATGTAATTTGTTTTGGGTTATATCCTCTAGGGAATTGCCCAGAGTACTGTTATTGACATTTTGATACTTTGAAAGCCTTATTTTTGTCTTAATTTAGGCCCAAATTAAACCTGGTCACCCCCCCCCCCCCCTGACATGATTTAATATCAATGACAAATGGGTTTAAAAACATTTATTTTAACTTTATTTGTTAAGCCCTTGATTGATAAAACGAGCATAGATATGTAGGTTTATAATCGGATAACCATGGCGAGGGGTCCATTATTGTGAGTAAAATCAAAAACAAGGAAATGTGTGGTAAAATGATGCTCTTCAACCGTTTTTGCTCCAAATTTGTAATAAAATTGGGTCGTGTTCATGATATTTATGTATGACATGGACAGAAATATGTTTTTCTTTGAAATTAAGATAAAATTAACTCTTTTATAGACTCAAAATCAATGCAAATCTATACAAATCGAGTGTCACCACTACGTGTTACAAGGGGGCACAGCACTAAATATACCGCCTATTGGATTACATGTAAATTAGGGCTAAAAGAGTCGCTATTTTGGGCTCTTAGTAACCATTTTTGGAATGTCTCGAATGCTTTATTCTAATAAACAAACATTCAAATTTCATAAAATCGTCAAGAAGTGTTACACCTTCCAATTAGATTTTACGATACGATCGTTTAAACAGCGCCACCCCTATTTTCAGCCCGGACGCTCGCCTTCTAACCGCCTCCGATCACGTGTGTTCATCCACGTGATAAATTTTCAATACAATCGAAAATCAATATTTTGCAATATCCTGATCAAAGTACACGAGATCATCTTTCATTTTAATTATGAAATGCTACCCTCACGCCAAACTGATTCCCAAAGGACCCCATTACTCACAAAATCGTTTTTTGTTTTTGCCGGAACTTACTACCATTACACAAAACGAGGAGTGATTTAGTGCTGTGCGCCCTTTTTAACACACAATAAAAAAATAAAAACTTTTTTTGTTGGCATTTTTGTAAACACCAAGTAATATCAAGATAAACTGTCCATATAGTTAATTTAAACACCACCTCTAACTAAAGTTATGTTACTTAACGCATCGATACTCAATTTCTAATGTTCGAATTTTGGGCACTTTAAGGCTATTTTGCAGAATGTCTATGTTTTTATAATCTTTTTCATTCATCATGAGATGTTAATGAGACTATTTATGTTTCATATTATGTTAAAAGTATATACATGTGATGTTTTAAAAACCCAATGAACCATGAAACTGATTACGCAATGGCGCGCTCACCCTATACCAAACCTTAGATGCAAATGTAAAAATTGTAGGTCCAAAATTGCCGAATTTTAGGGGTATGGGTGAAAAACGTTTCAATTTTGAAATAATAATAGGCCTAAATTGTCTTTTTATCTGTCACGCATAATGTATCGTATGTCAGGTAAACTCACAATGTAATTTGTTTTGGGTTATATCCTCTAGGGAATTGCCCAGAGTACTGTTATTGACATTTTGATACTTTGAAAGCCTTATTTTTGTCTTAATTTAGGCCCAAATTAAACCTGGTCACCCCCCCCCCCCCCCTGACATGATTTAATATCAATGACAAATGGGTTTAAAAACATTTATTTTAACTTTATTTGTTAAGCCCTTGATTGATAAAACGAGCATAGATATGTAGGTTTATAATCGGATAACCATGGCGAGGGGTCCATTATTGTGAGTAAAATCAAAAACAAGGAAATGTGTGGTAAAATGATGCTCTTCAACCGTTTTTGCTCCAAATTTGTAATAAAATTGGGTCGTGTTCATGATATTTATGTATGACATGGACAGAAATATGTTTTTCTTTGAAATTAAGATAAAATTAACTCTTTTATAGACTCAAAATCAATGCAAATCTATACAAATCGAGTGTCACCACTACGTGTTACAACACACAATAAAAAAATAAAAACTTTTTTTGTTGGCATTTTTGTAAACACCAAGTAATATCAAGATAAACTGTCCATATAGTTAATTTAAACACCACCTCTAACTAAAGTTATGTTACTTAACGCATCGATACTCAATTTCTAATGTTCGAATTTTGGGCACTTTAAGGCTATTTTGCAGAATGTCTATGTTTTTATAATCTTTTTCATTCATCATGAGATGTTAATGAGACTATTTATGTTTCATATTATGTTAAAAGTATATACATGTGATGTTTTAAAAACCCAATGAACCATGAAACTGATTACGCAATGGCGCGCTCACCCTATACCAAACCTTAGATGCAAATGTAAAAATTGTAGGTCCAAAATTGCCGAATTTTAGGGGTATGGGTGAAAAACGTTTCAATTTTGAAATAATAATAGGCCTAAATGTCTTTTTATCTGTCACGCATAATGTATCGTATGTCAGGTAAACTCACAATGTAATTTGTTTTGGGTTATATCCTCTAGGGAATTGCCCAGAGTACTGTTATTGACATTTTGATACTTTGAAAGCCTTATTTTTGTCTTAATTTAGGCCCAAATTAAACCTGGTCACCCCCCCCCCCCCCCCCTGACATGATTTAATATCAATGACAAATGGGTTTAAAAACATTTATTTTAACTTTATTTGTTAAGCCCTTGATTGATAAAACGAGCATAGATATGTAGGTTTATAATCGGATAACCATGGCGAGGGGTCCATTATTGTGAGTAAAATCAAAAACAAGGAAATGTGTGGTAAAATGATGCTCTTCAACCGTTTTTGCTCCAAATTTGTAATAAAATTGGGTCGTGTTCATGATATTTATGTATGACATGGACAGAAATATGTTTTTCTTTGAAATTAAGATAAAATTAACTCTTTTATAGACTCAAAATCAATGCAAATCTATACAAATCGAGTGTCACCACTACGTGTTACAACACACAATAAAAAAATAAAAACTTTTTTTGTTGGCATTTTTGTAAACACCAAGTAATATCAAGATAAACTGTCCATATAGTTAATTTAAACACCACCTCTAACTAAAGTTATGTTACTTAACGCATCGATACTCAATTTCTAATGTTCGAATTTTGGGCACTTTAAGGCTATTTTGCAGAATGTCTATGTTTTTATAATCTTTTTCATTCATCATGAGATGTTAATGAGACTATTTATGTTTCATATTATGTTAAAAGTATATACATGTGATGTTTTAAAAACCCAATGAACCATGAAACTGATTACGCAATGGCGCGCTCACCCTATACCAAACCTTAGATGCAAATGTAAAAATTGTAGGTCCAAAATTGCCGAATTTTAGGGGTATGGGTGAAAAACGTTTCAATTTTGAAATAATAATAGGCCTAAATTGTCTTTTTATCTGTCACGCATAATGTATCGTATGTCAGGTAAACTCACAATGTAATTTGTTTTGGGTTATATCCTCTAGGGAATTGCCCAGAGTACTGTTATTGACATTTTGATACTTTGAAAGCCTTATTTTTGTCTTAATTTAGGCCCAAATTAAACCTGGTCACCCCCCCCCCCCCCCCCCCCCTGACATGATTTAATATCAATGACAAATGGGTTTAAAAACATTTATTTTAACTTTATTTGTTAAGCCCTTGATTGATAAAACGAGCATAGATATGTAGGTTTATAATCGGATAACCATGGCGAGGGGTCCATTATTGTGAGTAAAATCAAAAACAAGGAAATGTGTGGTAAAATGATGCTCTTCAACCGTTTTTGCTCCAAATTTGTAATAAAATTGGGTCGTGTTCATGATATTTATGTATGACATGGACAGAAATATGTTTTTCTTTGAAATTAAGATAAAATTAACTCTTTTATAGACTCAAAATCAATGCAAATCTATACAAATCGAGTGTCACCACTACGTGTTACAACACACAATAAAAAAATAAAAACTTTTTTTGTTGGCATTTTTGTAAACACCAAGTAATATCAAGATAAACTGTCCATATAGTTAATTTAAACACCACCTCTAACTAAAGTTATGTTACTTAACGCATCGATACTCAATTTCTAATGTTCGAATTTTGGGCACTTTAAGGCTATTTTGCAGAATGGCTATGTTTTTATAATCTTTTTCATTCATCATGAGATGTTAATGAGACTATTTATGTTTCATATTATGTTAAAAGTATATACATGTGATGTTTTAAAAACCCAATGAACCATGAAACTGATTACGCAATGGCGCGCTCACCCTATACCAAACCTTAGATGCAAATGTAAAAATTGTAGGTCCAAAATTGCCGAATTTTAGGGGTATGGGTGAAAAACGTTTCAATTTTGAAATAATAATAGGCCTAAATTGTCTTTTTATCTGTCACGCATAATGTATCGTATGTCAGGTAAACTCACAATGTAATTTGTTTTGGGTTATATCCTCTAGGGAATTGCCCAGAGTACTGTTATTGACATTTTGATACTTTGAAAGCCTTATTTTTGTCTTAATTTAGGCCCAAATTAAACCTGGTCACCCCCCCCCCCCCCTGACATGATTTAATATCAATGACAAATGGGTTTAAAAACATTTATTTTAACTTTATTTGTTAAGCCCTTGATTGATAAAACGAGCATAGATATGTAGGTTTATAATCGGATAACCATGGCGAGGGGTCCATTATTGTGAGTAAAATCAAAAACAAGGAAATGTGTGGTAAAATGATGCTCTTCAACCGTTTTTGCTCCAAATTTGTAATAAAATTGGGTCGTGTTCATGATATTTATGTATGACATGGACAGAAATATGTTTTTCTTTGAAATTAAGATAAAATTAACTCTTTTATAGACTCAAAATCAATGCAAATCTATACAAATCGAGTGTCACCACTACGTGTTACAACACACAATAAAAAAATAAAAACTTTTTTTGTTGGCATTTTTGTAAACACCAAGTAATATCAAGATAAACTGTCCATATAGTTAATTTAAACACCACCTCTAACTAAAGTTATGTTACTTAACGCATCGATACTCAATTTCTAATGTTCGAATTTTGGGCACTTTAAGGCTATTTTGCAGAATGTCTATGTTTTTATAATCTTTTTCATTCATCATGAGATGTTAATGAGACTATTTATGTTTCATATTATGTTAAAAGTATATACATGTGATGTTTTAAAAACCCAATGAACCATGAAACTGATTACGCAATGGCGCGCTCACCCTATACCAAACCTTAGATGCAAATGTAAAAATTGTAGGTCCAAAATTGCCGAATTTTAGGGGTATGGGTGAAAAACGTTTCAATTTTGAAATAATAATAGGCCTAAATTGTCTTTTTATCTGTCACGCATAATGTATCGTATGTCAGGTAAACTCACAATGTAATTTGTTTTGGGTTATATCCTCTAGGGAATTGCCCAGAGTACTGTTATTGACATTTTGATACTTTGAAAGCCTTATTTTTGTCTTAATTTAGGCCCAAATTAAACCTGGTCACCCCCCCCCCCTGACATGATTTAATATCAATGACAAATGGGTTTAAAAACATTTATTTTAACTTTATTTGTTAAGCCCTTGATTGATAAAACGAGCATAGATATGTAGGTTTATAATCGGATAACCATGGCGAGGGGTCCATTATTGTGAGTAAAATCAAAAACAAGGAAATGTGTGGTAAAATGATGCTCTTCAACCGTTTTTGCTCCAAATTTGTAATAAAATTGGGTCGTGTTCATGATATTTATGTATGACATGGACAGAAATATGTTTTTCTTTGAAATTAAGATAAAATTAACTCTTTTATAGACTCAAAATCAATGCAAATCTATACAAATCGAGTGTCACCACTACGTGTTACAACACACAATAAAAAAATAAAAACTTTTTTTGTTGGCATTTTTGTAAACACCAAGTAATATCAAGATAAACTGTCCATATAGTTAATTTAAACACCACCTCTAACTAAAGTTATGTTACTTAACGCATCGATACTCAATTTCTAATGTTCGAATTTTGGGCACTTTAAGGCTATTTTGCAGAATGTCTATGTTTTTATAATCTTTTTCATTCATCATGAGATGTTAATGAGACTATTTATGTTTCATATTATGTTAAAAGTATATACATGTGATGTTTTAAAAACCCAATGAACCATGAAACTGATTACGCAATGGCGCGCTCACCCTATACCAAACCTTAGATGCAAATGTAAAAATTGTAGGTCCAAAATTGCCGAATTTTAGGGGTATGGGTGAAAAACGTTTCAATTTTGAAATAATAATAGGCCTAAATTGTCTTTTTATCTGTCACGCATAATGTATCGTATGTCAGGTAAACTCACAATGTAATTTGTTTTGGGTTATATCCTCTAGGGAATTGCCCAGAGTACTGTTATTGACATTTTGATACTTTGAAAGCCTTATTTTTGTCTTAATTTAGGCCCAAATTAAACCTGGTCACCCCCCCCCCCCCCCCCCCCCCCCTGACATGATTTAATATCAATGACAAATGGGTTTAAAAACATTTATTTTAACTTTATTTGTTAAGCCCTTGATTGATAAAACGAGCATAGATATGTAGGTTTATAATCGGATAACCATGGCGAGGGGTCCATTATTGTGAGTAAAATCAAAAACAAGGAAATGTGTGGTAAAATGATGCTCTTCAACCGTTTTTGCTCCAAATTTGTAATAAAATTGGGTCGTGTTCATGATATTTATGTATGACATGGACAGAAATATGTTTTTCTTTGAAATTAAGATAAAATTAACTCTTTTATAGACTCAAAATCAATGCAAATCTATACAAATCGAGTGTCACCACTACGTGTTACAACACACAATAAAAAAATAAAAACTTTTTTTGTTGGCATTTTTGTAAACACCAAGTAATATCAAGATAAACTGTCCATATAGTTAATTTAAACACCACCTCTAACTAAAGTTATGTTACTTAACGCATCGATACTCAATTTCTAATGTTCGAATTTTGGGCACTTTAAGGCTATTTTGCAGAATGTCTATGTTTTTATAATCTTTTTCATTCATCATGAGATGTTAATGAGACTATTTATGTTTCATATTATGTTAAAAGTATATACATGTGATGTTTTAAAAACCCAATGAACCATGAAACTGATTACGCAATGGCGCGCTCACCCTATACCAAACCTTAGATGCAAATGTAAAAATTGTAGGTCCAAAATTGCCGAATTTTAGGGGTATGGGTGAAAAACGTTTCAATTTTGAAATAATAATAGGCCTAAATTGTCTTTTTATCTGTCACGCATAATGTATCGTATGTCAGGTAAACTCACAATGTAATTTGTTTTGGGTTATATCCTCTAGGGAATTGCCCAGAGTACTGTTATTGACATTTTGATACTTTGAAAGCCTTATTTTTGTCTTAATTTAGGCCCAAATTAAACCTGGTCACCCCCCCCCCCCCCCCCTGACATGATTTAATATCAATGACAAATGGGTTTAAAAACATTTATTTTAACTTTATTTGTTAAGCCCTTGATTGATAAAACGAGCATAGATATGTAGGTTTATAATCGGATAACCATGGCGAGGGGTCCATTATTGTGAGTAAAATCAAAAACAAGGAAATGTGTGGTAAAATGATGCTCTTCAACCGTTTTTGCTCCAAATTTGTAATAAAATTGGGTCGTGTTCATGATATTTATGTATGACATGGACAGAAATATGTTTTTCTTTGAAATTAAGATAAAATTAACTCTTTTATAGACTCAAAATCAATGCAAATCTATACAAATCGAGTGTCACCACTACGTGTTACAAGGGGGCACAGCACTAAATATACCGCCTATTGGATTACATGTAAATTAGGGCTAAAAGAGTCGCTATTTTGGGCTCTTAGTAACCATTTTTGGAATGTCTCGAATGCTTTATTCTAATAAACAAACATTCAAATTTCATAAAATCGTCAAGAAGTGTTACACCTTCCAATTAGATTTTACGATACGATCGTTTAAACAGCGCCACCCCTATTTTCAGCCCGGACGCTCGCCTTCTAACCGCCTCCGATCACGTGTGTTCATCCACGTGATAAATTTTCAATACAATCGAAAATCAATATTTTGCAATATCCTGATCAAAGTACACGAGATCATCTTTCATTTTAATTATGAAATGCTACCCTCACGCCAAACTGATTCCCAAAGGACCCCATTACTCACAAAATCGTTTTTTGTTTTTGCCGGAACTTACTACCATTACACAAAACGAGGAGTGATTTAGTGCTGTGCGCCCTTAAAGGAAGTGTCCCGCAAGCACAACATTCAGCATTATTTGTTAGAAACATAATTATCGAGCCGAAGTAACGTAATTATATAGAACAAAACACCGTACTAGTCACAAAAATGAATAAAAACTGCCATCACTCAACATGCACTTTTTAAATTTCGCGGCGATTGAAAGTCCCGGTGTCGATGACGTCATGGGTATCGGTGCTCAAATTTGCGCATGTGCATTGTACAACTATGACATCATCGACACTGGGACTTTTGATCGCCGCGAATTTTAAAAAGGGCATGTTGAGAGATTGCGGTTTTTATTTGTTTTTGTCATAAGTGTGGTGTTTTCTTCTATATAATTACAAAAGTTGGGCTCGATAGTTATATTTCTAACATATAATGCACACTTTTATGCTTGCGGGACACCTCCTTTAAGTGAATATTGGCAAATTCTCCCACATCCACACAATTATAGTCTAGACTGTGGAGTTACTTCTGTAGGAAATAACAAAACTCCCCTCCTAAAATTATTCATTTCGTTGGAAACAATTACTCATATGTTCTCCTTGGACTGCATTACGTATTACAACGGTATGTAGGCTATAAACATCTGCCGAATTGTTACGTCACTATACTCAATAGTGAATAATCTAAGTTACAGGACTATTTTATTTTTAGTACGGAAAAATCGAATCGAATATTTGGCGACCGTGTCATCCGTGATTGCATGGATTGGGTGGATATATGAGATGGTTTATAAAACATGTTAAACGTAACTAAAATTGTGAGTATCTTATTCACATTTTATTGGTTTTGTACAAAACGAAATCATATCTCAGATGTTAAACAGTAAAAGTACAATACCGTAGCAAATGCGATGCAAATGCAATTGACATGATAATACACATGCTATAGAGCTCCTCCTATAATTGTTGATTATCCATTGTTCACGTCGATATCCATGATCTGCGAATGCACTGCCGAAAGCCTCGATCGTACAAGGTCAACATAATCGCAAGGTCTATACATACTCAATCACCTTTCTTTTGTTCAATTGTGCGATATTGCCTACTAGATTTGGTTGATTTTTTTGTTGTTAAAGGGGCGTGTACATCTCAAGTGTTTGTCCTGGACAAAAATCACATGACTCGCTTCGCTCCCAAGTCCTGGCGTGCCCGGCAAAAAGCCCATGATGCAATTCTTAGTCGTAAAAGATGTGCACATAAATCGACAAAATGCTGTACGAACGAAATATAATATATCTAGAATTGTTTCAAAATGTAGTGTTATTCGTTACATTTAAATCAGAATTACATTCTTTAACAGTAAATAAACAACTTTTGAGCGAGAAACTATCTTAAAACTGCAAAGATTAAGAAATATAAAGCATTTTAAACATCTAATTTATAGAAGCGTGGTATGTTGAACCATATTACTTTTGTTTGTTATCGAGTTCACATAGCGCATGGTTGGCTCAGCGGTAGAGCATTGGACTAGTAATCCGGAGGTCGTGGGTTCGAATCCTATCACGGCTTGACATTTTATTTTAATCGTTTATATACATTTTTTTAAATTAGTTTTCGATATTATTTATCATTTCGTATAATCATTCATTATTGTTCCATTATAGTTTATTTTGGAATGTGGAATTATTTACGATTTCATTTTAATTTTCCACTGACTGGTTAGTGTGCATGGCATCATGAAAGGTGACATGTACCGCGGTATACCACCGCACTGTCCTACTCATGCAACAGGCCAATACAATAGAAACTCGTTGTGTGTTATTATCGATTGAGCTAAACTTGTAAAGTAAATGCCAGCCGTTATGTAATACAAATCAATGTGCCTGTATTATTATTATTGAAATAAATACACCACCATTTGTAGTTTCTGAGTAATATATTTAAAACTAGCTAGGACGGTTCACGGATTTCGCGGCTCGAAAAGGATGTTTGAATTTGATCTCAATATAATATAATCCAAGCTGCTATAGGCAAAAGCTATATACAAATGACCGTGCAGCTATTTCGTGAAAAGCTATACAGCCGATGATCCAGCAGCAACCCTTACCCTAATCCTAACCCCAACCCTAACTCTAACTCTTACCCTAACCCTAAGGCCAACAAAAGGTAGGGTCGGTAGGTCGGAGTGTTAAAAGATCTTGGGGTTTTTTATACGGATATTGTATTTGGGAATTTAAATTCGGCATGGATACTGTGTCCAAACACAAAACACAAAACACATCGCTTTGACAATAAAAGTAGAACTCTTGTTCATGAGTTTGCGACATTGCTGCTTTACTCTCGGCCACCTTCACACTGCTGATTTCGATCTCCAAGTAAGTGTCGAATTGGTTGCAACACTGCAAACTCTGTCAAATATAATTTTTGTACCAAGTTTGCAACGCGCAGATACCGTGTAGGTCGCCGCCATTATTACAGAAAGCGAAAGAACGTTGTGTTGAAGTTTTGTTAGAAATATAAACGTGAGAGTATTACTAAACCTACTTTTCCTGTACTAATTACCCCAACTTTTTATACTATGTTGAAATTAATATTCATGCCGTTGAGCAACATTTTGGGAACACATATTAACCGTATCTAGATTTCTTCATATTTTCTTACAGTATAAAAAATGACATCACTTGCACGTGCCAACAATTTTCATTTAGTCCTTTTAATAGTCCCCGCGGGTGCCAAGTTCACGCAATAAACATCATGTTACACGAGATTGCGCATTGGGGGATGGTGTTATAAAGACCAGATTGAATATGTCATACGACATTAGGAATAAAACGGTCCGTTTGGCCGTTTAAATTGCTAAAAATGTTGTTTTAAAAAAATAATCGAAAAAAAATAAACAGTGGTAGATTTGTCAAGCAATTGAAGCAACGGTGTGTGGTTAGTCCACTGTTAAGTTGCGATTTTGTCTCAAAACAGAATGAACATATAAAATGGCGATACATTCTTAGTTTTTACTCAAACCCTGGTATTTCAAATTTGGGCATCGATGGGTATATCATTTTGTGACAGCCTGTGTATGAATAAATGCACCAAATTGGAAACAGACAATTTTGCACATTTGACTTAAATGTTTTCTGAACACTTTGGAATACGTTTCATTTATGTAATGTTAGCATAACACTGAAGTTTTGACAATTTCTTTTGCAAAAACCCACATGAATGGAATCTGAAGAATGAGCACGTGTTTACCATGTTTAAAAGTGATTTCAATGTGTATTGTTTTGAGTTATACAATCAAACATTTTATAGCTCATGGGGCCTCAGAAATTGTTAATGTTAAAAACTTATTTTACAACTTATTGAGCCACTTGTTGGCGCACCCGCTACGACGGTCGCCTCTATCATGTTTATAATGTTGAGTTTAAACATAAAACTAGTCGGCATACCCACCTGTGATCTTTTCCAGGGGACGCCCTCAATCCTGGAAAAATTGGAAGCAGATTTACTTTTCTGATCATAAATCATGAATATATTCCAAGGTACAGAGTGATACGATTCCTAATAACCTCAAAATCATAGTTTTAGAGTGAATTTAGAGTAAAATTTAAAATAAAAAAAGATTGTACCGCTCGGTACAATCTATTTTCAAACCATGCATGATTTTGAAGTAATTAGAAATCGTATCGATCTGTAACTTAGAAGATCTTTATGATTTATGATCAAAAATGCAAATCTGCAAGAAAATCTGCTTTCATAGTAAAATCAATGATAGAGGGCGCTACTTGGAAAAGATCACATAATATGCCTTTAAGTCTCACAGTGTTTCACAGTACAAATAAAATATATGTTTCACCTGTGGTATGATGTGGTCAAGACGAGAGAGAGAGATTTTGGACAGCGAAAACGGAAAATTACCCTCAATATGTATACAGTCATGTTTTTGCTGTTTTTCTCCGTATTGTATCGATAGATCTAAGACTGCGATTTCAACACAGAAAATGGAATTACTGTTGGATTATATCTAAATATAATATGGAACGATCATATTGCAAGAGTTAAAGGTTTTGTACTTGCAGATAACATAATATGAACTCCAATGTATTACTATGCTTTTAGCATATCTGGAATATTTCTAATCGGTCACATTCATTGTAAAATGTATGTCATAGTGATGCCTCTTATGTTAAATCTTTAGAATCTTTATGAGTTTCTGTGTGTGCAACCTTCAGAATAACCAATCAGATAGTCAACCGTACAGAAAATCAATTCGTGAAGAGACTTGAATCATCTTCAGTTAGTCCTGTAATTGATATATCTCAGTTCAAAAACAAACTACTTTTGCAGTATTTCTTATAGGGGAGGGTAAAGCTTAATGGTTGTCTTGACCTGGATCTGGATAATCAAAATGCAATTTAATATCAAATTAGCCATTTCTATTGTTTGCAGTCTGTGAAGTGAAAGAGATATCTGAAATTTAGACCGGTTATATTTGACCTTATTTCACAGAAATTCACACTAAATGGAAATTTGGTTTTCACTGAACATATGGTACTGATATCAATATACTTGTAGCTGAGATTCAAAGCTACAATTACGGAATATTGCGTAACACTTTCCACGCGGCTATTGGTTTTACCATATAAAAACAAATGTTCAGAAATCTTTCCCAATCTATCTCAAGGATTACTGAACCAATACGAGGCATGTTTGTATTTATTTCAATGCATTTCACATGCTGATTCCAAGTATGGTTATGAAATTTAACAATTTTGACAACAGTTTGAGACATTTTAGAATGTCGTCTGACGCCTGCCACGTGTAAAGTGTTAAAACTGGCTTATATAATAGAAAAGGTAGTTGGCAAAAAAGGAACAATAGCGTAACCTACAATTTTTCCTGATCTTTGTACCATTGAAATTGACAACAGAGAACTGTAGTCAATCTCGGGGGAAAAATACCTTTACTTTTGACATGTTTGACATTGCTGAAAACTGACGTCATGAAAATAATGTTCACTATTGCAAACTATATGCAGCGGGATATACATGTACATTGTATCAAACACCATTGTAAATTATCAGGTGATGTATGTATTAGACCAATAATATGGACAACATCTAATTCATTTGTTCTTGTGGAAAATTAACACAAACGAATAGGCCTATCCTCGCATATAATTTTATTTGTTCAAAATGTGTATAATGTTTTCTCATTTAGGAAACCATGAAATTGTGAATAAAAGGTCCGAAAAGGTCATCGACCCGGGCAGTGACTTGTATCTGTTTTATTTACAGTCAAGGTTTAAATAAAATGAAATTCCGAACAACTCGTATCATTTTATTTTAGTTATATCGAAATAACCATAATGAGCACTATATCTGTATAGTTGCGTTCAATTAGATTATAGTCGATATGACACTCAAGTCAAGTCTAACATTTTTATTTATTTTATGCTCACGTGATCCTAAAGCAATTAAGCTTGGTTGCAAAAATTGTCAATTTAGGCAAATCTGATAATTTTCACGAATTCAAATTAGTTCCATTAAAACGTTACGCCAGCATTTTATAATTACGCTCTCGCAGCAATGAGCATGGTATCAAATCCACGCCAAAACTGTCGCCCAAATCAGGCCGTGAAAGCCGTGAACCGCGTAATGTACTTTTGAAGATACAACTCTCTTTTCTGAATTGTGAAGCAAATTACAAAAATATCGGTGGTGTAGGAAATAAGAAAATCGATTCAAGGACATAAGCCGACTGGCTTCTTATTTACATAACAATTGGCCTTTGCAGATCATGTTCATAGGGCCATTCAATGTAGGCCTACGGAGTAGTAAACACAATTATATTTACAGGACATGCTTTATCGCAGTGAAATTGCAAAAGAAAAAAAGTATCATATTTAACATTCAATAAATATAGCGAACGATAAGCAGTCCTGTCAATTTATAAAAACAAACAGTGTAATAACAAAACAAAACGGAAAAGAAAAAACCCATCCCCAGGACTCGAACCACTGACCTCATGATTGTAAAGCCGGCGCTGTGACGATTGAGCTAATGAAGGCTATACATAAACGTTATGAAGAAAAGCATTACATAAAGTTCAAAATACAAATATCTCTTAAATCGGAGGCTAAAATGCTTTATATTTCGATTGGTGTGCATTTTTAACATGGGTTATCGCCCAAAAGTTGATTTTATGCTGAAGGAGATTGTAATTCTGATTTCATTATAATGCATAACACTATTTTTTGAAACGATTCTAGACACCTATTTCGTTCGTAAATAAATTTCACCATTACGTTTGATCGATTAAAATTCGCGGCGAATCTATTGCACCATGGGTATTATTACTTGGAAACACGGAGACTCAGATACATAGGGAGTCATGTGACTTTTGTCCAGGACAAACACTTGAGATGTACACGCCCCTTTAAGCATAATTTTACCATTTTATAGCAGGTTTTTGTGTATCGGTGTGTATGATAGATAATTGATTCTTCTTTGCATTCGTGCATTGCGGCCCGCTCGCGATCGCGCCCAGCGGCGCTCGAGGGCTGCACGAATGCATCAAGCACCGTAATGTACGGTGTGGCTCATCAATTATCCTTATCTTTTAGCAACATACTTGCTATTCATGACCTAAAAACTGACAGCCAAAAGTAGAATCTGTATTCCAAAATGGTATTCTAACCACACGAGAACAAGAAAGGGAAAGATATTGATTAATTTTACGACAAGTATTTTTTTAAAGCTTCTCTATATTATATATGTTAGACTATTCTACAGCCTTCTGTCTTGAAACTAATAAATCAAATATGAAGAATAATTACCATAATGGTAAATACACATGTTACCTGCGCCGGCTCATACAAAAGGAATCGTCCAATTTATACTTGTATTACATTTGATAGTCTTTGCTTGCCCATCAGATAACACGTATAACACTAGTAATAGTATTAAACCGATCGTCTACGTTTTAAATAAATAAGTATCCCTACCTGTAAGATGTGCTGACTCAATCACCTTGAACTTCAAGTGTTATTTACAAAGATCTTCTGATTATTAAAAGCACTATCCCCGAACGTCTTTTTAGCATAAGCAATAAGTATTGGCCGACACGGTACACTATTTGATCAGATTATGTTATCCATGTGATTCTATTTACGATGGAATTATGTTAAAAACTAGACATGTTATGCGCAGAGCGACCTCCGCAAAGATTGTACCTCGTTTCACGTCCCCTGCAGCTCCTTGATCGAGATTTTAAAATTCGTTTATGTTCCATAAGAATGACAATGCACGCAAGAAGAGTGAATGGAATTGCGGTATAATTTATATAGGAGCTTGTAGACTTCGAAAAGATCCCAGGTTCAGCTCATGAATTGTTGGGACTTAGCCTATTTTTTAAAACTATGGTAGCAGCAGGTAAGTATAGGCGACTTTTTGTCAGAAAGCGCCTTCACTGCTTTTGTGATGACAAAAGCGGTATTTTGTTATTTGGCCATTAAAGACTAAAGATTCATGAAATATTTACATAATAAATAACATTAAAGGCATATTATGTGATCTTTTCCAGAGAGCGCCCTCTATTCATGATTTTTTTTAGAAAGTAGATTTTCATGCAGATTTACATTTCCGATCATAAATCATACATACATTCCAAGTTACAGAGCGATACGATTCCTAATTACCTCAAAATCATGGTTTTAGAGTGAATTTAGAGTGAAAAATATAAACTGTCGGGATTCCGACAGTTTATTTTCACTCTAAAACCATGATTTTGAAGTAATTAAGAACCGTATCGCCCTGTAACTTGGAATGTATGTATGATTTATGATCAGAAATGTAAATCTGCAAGAAAATCTGCTTTCTATTTTTTTTTCGATGTTGAGGGCGTTCCCTGGAAGATCACATAATATACCTTTAATCTATTATATGTGGCTTTGCGTATGAAGTCACTTCGTTTTGCAAATATATAAAATATTCATAAGCGAAGCATTTTTGATTAGGCCAGGCCTAATTCAAATTCAAATTACCCCATCTGCGGCTATAATATTTAAATGGGGTAAATTTAGTACACAAGCACTTTAATGTGTGATACATATATGATGTGTTAACATGGTTAATATTAATAATGTAGGATATGCAATAAACATGTATGAAGCAGAACGTTAACATTATGTAAGCGATTTTATAATTTGTTTCCCAATAATGTTCTTTAAACAGACATTTTGCGATTCCTCGCAGGGATTCGATAACTAAGTTACCAGTCAGCATGCACAATTTACATCAATTCACGGACCCACTAGGGGACCCTAGAACGCCAGCCAAGAATATAACCTATTTTAATAGGTTATATGCTTGGCGTAAGTTTATTAAAGGTGCATTACTCTGATTTTCACAATATCATTTTTATTCTTTTGAGGTAAGAGAATAACCATACATATGAGTCAAAAAGAAGTTGACCAGGGATGGTATTATTATGTCAAATTTGTTTGATCTTTTTGGAGAAAGAAAATCAATTATGGGTCGTATATATTGCGATTAATCTTTAGTGAACTTTGGAAGAGATACTCTTTTTAAGCCTGTTACAAAAATATTTAAGAATTCTATCTGAGTTGAGCTGAGTATTAAGAAGTTCCAAGGTCTATAAAGTTTGACAGTGTCTATAACTAGTATCATGAAGTTCAACTCCCATTCCTTAAACAATGAAAGAAGAATGAAAACTTTAGAATTAATCTTTGTAAGATACATCAAACTCCACTACGGTATTTCATACGAA
This sequence comes from Ophiura sarsii, assembly GCA_035610835.1. Classification (NCBI taxonomy): domain Eukaryota; kingdom Metazoa; phylum Echinodermata; class Ophiuroidea; order Amphilepidida; family Ophiuridae; genus Ophiura; species Ophiura sarsii. The sequence goes on along the minus strand of CM069441.1, from coordinate 32,507,713 downwards.
TCGTTATAAAACTCATTTATGTTGAATTTGTGTTAGATAAATAATAGTCCGAAGATTTAGAAGCGGGCGAAACAGTCGTCTGTTTTTCGTCGATGATTTGCCGACTTGAGGAGTAAGATCTCCACTGTCCGTAAAATGCGCCAAAAGAACACCCTAGTACTTGCACACTCAGAGATTCCATGTTTCTGGGAAGGGATACTTTCTATTTCTGAGTCTCATCACACCCCAAATATACGCTTTAGCCTTCTTATACCACAGATGACACCACATCGCGCACTTATCATTTATGTAGGCTTAGGCAACAAATAATATACACCTAAAAAGTAACCCAAATAGGTCCTGCTGCCTGACCAGGTGCTATTGTACCATTTTCTTTCAAATTTATGGTTCATTATCCAAACTTTGAACGCACATTTTGAAGGTAAATTTCTAGTCCTACCATAGGACTACCCTATCTGACCCTATGAGGAATTGCTACCAATCCGAGAACCGCGCGCTATCACCCGAGAACCGCCTCGTTCTATTTAGCGCAGCTAGGATGGCCAACAGTATTTCTATATTTAATCCTAGTAATTTCCCTGGATAGGCTGGTTTTTTAAGTAATGGCCCTACGATGAGGGCTAGTAAATTTCCTCATAATTGACTCAGTTGTAAAAAGTGAGTTGATAATTTTAAAGAACTGATCGTTTTCACAAGAAAAAGGGTCACCAAATCAAATTTCGAATGGGGATTGTTTTGCATATGTGTGCTATTGGAAGCAACCAGGCTGTACGGATAGAGATATAAATGTGTAATTAGGGACCGTTCATTATTTATGGTGGAGGGGGGGGGGACAAATTCGAGACTCGTATGTTAAAATTACCTAACCCCCCTACAGCTGAAACTAAAAATTACATGACCCCCCTGCTAACCAGTAGCTTTTTACACAACCCCCCCCCCCCCCCCCCCCGAGAAAAATCAACTTGTCACATACGTACTTATAATATAAGGGCTGCCTTTACCTTTGGAATTTTGTTCATGGATACGTTGGCAAATTTTGTTTGTGCCCTATCTGAACGGCCAATAATTTTATGATGCCCCTTCTTTTTATTGTGTGAAAGTAGTTATGGCGAGCGTAGTGAGCTGGATTTTTTTCTTCATATTTATACATTTTGGGTGGTTTTAGTGAGTCTTTATAAACCGGAACAAGTCAGAACATTCTGAGCAGAAACGTGTAATCAAGTGACACGTTTCTACTTTTGTGAGCATTGGTGCAAATTTGAGATGAGTTGAAAAGCATGCAATAAATCACATTTTTTAAATCATGAAATTGGATTTTGTAACATTATACACCCTGTGGCTCTAATGTCTCGACCGTTGATGATTATATAGATGTTTTCCACCATATCATCGATTTGCTGTCCAGAAGTCGTCTCATAGTAAAGTTTTTGAAGTCGATAGGTTTGAAGAAAATATGCGCGAAGCGCAGAAAAAAAATGGCATTTACACTCCAAAATAGTCTCTAAAATCACTCCAATCACCACCATCTATATAGTTTAAACAAATTTACACAACCCCCCTGTTTAAGAATAAAAAGTTACATAACCCCCCCTATTTCAACATATGAAAGTTACATGACCCTCCTATAGTTTACCCCCCCTCCCCCCCGCCCCCCCCCCCCACACCATAAATAATGAACGGTCCCTTATGGAGTTACAACTGACAAGTACATCTGATTTCACTTTATAATAGCGCACAAAGCAATGACGTCCTATTGAGAATATCATTATTTAGTGCGAACAAATTGTCGTCGCGTCTTGTTGATCAAACGACAATTTTGAATTTTGAATTTTGAATTTTGAATTTTGAATTTTGAATTTTGAATTTTGAATTTTGAATTTTGAGGAAGAAAATGTCTAAGAAAGTGTTGCGTTACAGAATTGTGATATTGTTCATACGGTAGGCCTATAGATAGATTAATGGTATAATAGCGCCTTTTTTTGTTAGGCCATGTGTGTGTACGATTGATTTGTATTGCCGTATACAATTTTGGTGTGTCAGTTTTTCTGATTTTAAATATAGCTGTTGCAAACTTATATCATTATAATTATCTCATGAAGGTTATTTTTAAAACGTATAAAGTGTTCTTTTTAGGCATAATTCTGTTATACCCTGCACACACCTACATCGGTAGTATGCGTCGTTCTTAAAATTCATGCACTGTGAATACCTCTGTGAAGGGTATAACAGAATTACTCCTATTTTTATTGCTTTCTTTGAATGAAAATATATTTTCTCCGACTCGAATCTCAAATGCCCCTACCAAAAACGCAATTCATTTCAAGGCTGAAAAATAATGTGGTTACCATGGTTACGCCAGTTCTGTTTAATTTGTCTTGATTTCATATTAAACGGTATCCGAGTGAGAAAATGTAACCAACAAACGAAATTCACTAACGGTAGCTTGTCGCGATGCCTTTATTTTTTAATCAGATTCAATAGGCTACCAAAAGGAATCCTTAGGAAAGACAACCTCGACCACACACACACACACCACACGAACAAAGCACCAACAGCGCCCTCAAAGTAACTTTCCAGTGAATTCAAGCATTTTCACGATTGATATCATAAAAGTAAGATACCTCGGTTACCACCCCCCCCCCCCACCCACACACACACACACCCCCACACCCGCACCCCTCCCTATAATATCATGAAAGTAATATACCCCCACCTGGGATAGCACTGGATCAAAAATGTGAGAGTTCACATGACATTTTTCAGGACCCCGAAGGACTTCAAAAAACAAATCTAAGGGGTCCCCCAAGAAATTGAGGGTCCTGAAGTTCGGGTATTTAAAAAAACAACCTTTTTTACGGGCAGTTTTAATGAATTTGTATTGTGAGCAAAGGATGGATATGTAATTTACAGAATTTCTTAAGGTTTCCATTTCCATACATCGTCAAATTTAAGGGGTCCCTTCAATTTTGATCGGGACCCGCAAGTCTTTCCAATTTGAAAACTGACGCGTCACTATTATAAAATGAGAGGTCTATGACGCGCAGACGCGTCAGAATGCGACCCCTGACCCCCACCCCTATCCCCCAGTTTGAGCAATGATACATTCTGAACATAGGGACCTAAATTTCTGAAATGGGAGCAAGCTGATTCTGAGTGATATTACCTCTAATATAAAAAAAGTGTTCATTGCCGTTGTTTAACTCTTGACTTGAAAGGTATATAGGCCTACTGTAAATCGCTAAGACCACGAAAAAAAGTTAACACACCTTTAAGGGGGTGTGGGCCCTCAGCATAGCCTCCGTAAAACTGCCGTAACGTCTTCAATATTCATAAAGGGTTCAATGAATCCAACCATGATAATGAAATTGACCATTTGGGGGAAATTATAAAAAACACATTTTTTGCCCCATTTTAGGTTCTGCAAAGATAACTCAAAATACATTTTGTCAAATGTTGTCATACTAGTTTTATGATAATCCTGATAACATTCCCCAGGGTGCTTGTTTTTTTGTTTTTAAATATATCTTATTTATATTTTGAGTTATTATAGACCAAAAAGTGCCAACAAATGTGATTTTCCCCCAAAAATGTGATTTTCATGATTTTCGAGGTAAAAAAAAAGAAAAAGAAAAAGCACCCTGGGGAATGTTATGCAGGATTATCATGAAACTAGTATGATAACATTTGACAAAATATATTTTGAGTTATCTTTGCAGAACCTAAAATGGGTCAAAAAACGTGTTTTTATCATCTTCTCCCAAATGGTCAATTTGATTATCATGGTTGGATTCATTGAACCCTTTATGAATATTGAAGAAGTTACGGCAGTTTTACGGAGGCTGTACCTGAGAGTCCACACCCCCCTTAAACAGTAAAATGTGTATTTTACGACTTTTTAAAACTAAAAATCGAACATAGATTTTCTAGGGGGCAGTGACTTCACCCCATGACTACGCCACTACGCCGTGGGGTGTATTGCCACTGACAAAGGTGCAAACAGAGTTTCTCACAGGCTACCACCCCCCCCCCCTCCCCCCATTTTTCTTTTTGAACTATTTCTATATTACATTTTAGCTCCGATCCCGTTAAAAGTTCAAATTCAAAGAATAAATCATTTTCTTAGCTTGTAAAAAGTCAAATTTAGAGCATGAATGTTAATCAGTTTTGATGTGGCCTCTGGCGAGAGCAAAGTGGAGAGAACTTTACAACATAACATAGTTGTGGCTTTGAAAACGGTCCTGGAGTAAAATGTGTAATTATGTTCAACTATTGAGTCGGAATCCAAGATTATTTCTTCGCGTGTGATACACCAAAATGTGATTGAATGTTTTTCCTAAAAGATATGTCGTCACAGATACTTTGTTTCAGTTTTTCATTCAAAGGCGCAAAAGGTAATCCCTCTCTTATCACTTCAAAAATATCTCCAGATATATTTGATGACATATGGTGACTTTGAGCCTAATTACATGTTCAGTGACGTAACTAGACTTTTTCATGGGGGGGGGGGGGGGGGGGCAAGAAGGGGCAGTGACTTGAAATGGGGGCTCCTAATGGGAGGGGGTGGCTCCATTCCACACCCACACCGATTGATTTCATTTGGGGGGGGGCAAGCGGGGGGCAAGGGTTCCAAGGTGGGGGGGGGGGGGGGGGCCGCTGGTTACGCCAATGTTTTGTGAACACCTTATGATGAGACACTAGAAAAAACCCCGAAATAAACAAAAATAAATCTGTAGCAGTGCATCTATTGATGAACTTGAATAGGTATTGCTTTGTATGGTTAAGAGGTCAAGTTCGTGTGAATTTTTCTCACCTTTAGAGCAAACTGGTTCATTCAAATCAATATTTTTATTGAAGATCTAGATGTCTCCTGCAGTCCTGCTAGCCCTTTTTACCTTTTTGTAGGATGTTTAATTTAGACTTATGATGGGGTCTATCTTAATTTCAAACACTGCCGGGTATTGCACCTTTGTACGAAGTAATGCAACTGCGTAATGCAACATACATCCTAGACTAGATACAAATCTTATAGTGTTGTTACGCTTTATTCCGCCGTGGACTTTATCAAAGTCTATGTATGTTGGATTCAACAGTCACCCCCCACATAATCTAAGATCAACTCATGTTAGAAATGAGAACTCCGGTCGGTGACTGTGCCATTCTTTTTACTTTTGTTGACATTTTTGGATTGAGTGGGACAAGATTTCTGGAGACATAATGATACTTTTAAAACATAGAGCATACAAAATTTGCGCTATAAATAGTCCGGTATATTTCGATATGACCGAAATTAGTGGTCAAAATCACTCGCACACATGGCATCATCATTGAGGGATGAATGTATCCTGGATTGTGTGTATAGACCATTCCCATAATCAAAATTAGGGTATGTAAGGGAACCAACATATATGATGATATTGCAATTGCAAGTGATGGGTGTTCAAATCCTATAGGGTTCTACAAAAAAAAGTATACCACTTTGTTTATGTCATTTTGGGTCAAGTTCAATTTTATTTGACCAAACATGCTAGATATAGGCATTTAGATGAATCTTTTAGGCATAATTTGATACCAAACAACAAAGAGAAACCATAATTAACACCATTTAAAGAAAAATTTCCTATTTTCAAAAGTCTCATTTCCAATACACAGCACGAGAAAAAAGGACCAATTCAATATCCCGCACAATGTGTGCGACCCAACGCATTTGTACTGTGCGATCGATAGCCCCGTCAATCCTGGCTATACACACACAAAGAGAGAACCCAATTGGTCCTTTCTTTTGAAAGAGAGTCCTATTTTTATTTTGTATATTTCAAGTCATATTTTGCACTCAGGGATTTTGCGATTTTTTTTTCTCTGCATGTGTCGGCCTCTATCCTTGATTTTTACTTTGAAACCAGATTTTCTAGCAGAGTTGCATTTTTGATTATAAACCGTAAAGATCTTAGAAGTTACAGAGCGATATGATTCATAATACTTCAAAATCATGGTTTGAATAGGTTGAAATAAGCTGCTCCGACAACTTATTTTCTGAGTATTTTTTCGTTCGTAAATAGAATTCATGATAAGAATGCAAATGGCATAGTTGCTTTTGTGTTAAACTTTATCCCAGGGCCAATTAGACATATTTCTTTTGTTTTCGAATGTCTTTAAATGAATCCCTTGGACAAATTGGACAGTAGTTTGTTTGTATGGCAGCACTGAAACTATGCAAAACATCCATGAAGGTTTCATTCATAAATGTCATTGAATGGTTTCTTTTTGAAAAAATGTACAGTATTTGTTTGTTATTAAGCTAGCACAGATGAATAAAGGCATTCCACTCTATGCATACATATTATATTAACAGTCTACAGTACTGATCTACACATAATTTATCTGGAATAATAATTTTACATTTATATTTTAAGCAGAAAGGTCAATTAAAAGTGTGTGGCTGCTGAATCCAACATACAGTTATGGAAACAATATTAGACTTTAAACATTTCCATAACAGAATAAAGTGTAACACCTTGACTGCTTAAAGGGTACTGTCAACCCTTTTTTTATGAAATTTATCAAGCACTGTAACTTTTAAACTAATATTGTAATGTACATAAAAGTATACAATTTTTCAAATGAAATGAGTCGGAGAATATTGACCAAAAAGTGCCAAAAATGTGATTTTTAAGATAAAAAACAAATTGTTTTTGACTTTTTGGTCAATATTTTCAAAACTAAAAAATGTTGGCGCCAAAAAAACCAACCCGATCCTAGATAATTGACTTTAGATGATTTTGGTGAAATTTTGATTATGTTAGGTTTTCTGAAAATTTTGGGCGCCAAAAAAGTGGGCAAAAATGTAAAAATCACCATTTTTAGTGAAATTTGATACCAAAAATGGATTCTCTGACTCATTTCATTAAAAAAAATTATACTTTTACGTACATAAAAGTTACAGTGCTTGATAAATTTGGCGCCATCAGGTTGACACTTCCCTTAAAGGGAAGCGGTCATGGTGAGGATTCTAACGAAAATTGAACAGCGCGCGCTCGGCGACTATTTGAATCTAAACAAGTTGGACATTGGCGCAGTCTGTAATTGTTCTACGTATGTTTACATGCAAGCGGTATTGTGTGCGACTCTACAACAATCTCTTAACCCAATATGAACGGCGCGCTCAATCAACCATCCTTCATTTGATTGACCGCATTTTCTATCGTATGATGTAAGTGATGTATTAGTTATGAGCTAAGGTTTAGCTGGTACAAAATCGTCGTCAGCGGTTTTCTTTTCCTCACCATGCGCTATTCCCTTTAAGCTTGGAATTTGTCCAAGGTTTAAGCAAGTCATGTGTGTATGTTGCATTCAGCAGCTGCACCAAAAAGGGGCGGCGGGCGGGGTAACTAACCTGTACAAGACACAAATGCTCATGAATGCTAGACACTTCGCCTCCAATGAATTCCGCCTCCCGAAAATGTTGCCTCCTGCAAATATTGCCTCCCGTAAATTTTGCCTGCCGTGATTTACGCCTACGTACAACTTCGCCTCCCTATTTATTCCGCGTGCTTGGCTGAACATTGATAGCAGCGTCGGCGCGGTCGGGCCTCTAGTGTAAGCCTATTGATTATGTGGTACCGTTGCAAATACGACTGGTATATAGACCGGAGTAGACCTACTTGAAATTATTTAGCGTGCATGACTGAACGGAAGTATAGCCATACAGCGCAGCGGTTTGCCCTGCTCGTCAGTGCCCCGATTGTGCCCGGCCGCGTGCCTTTGGACGGACCCGTGGTCCGGCTCGTGATGATGGCGGCGTGTGTCCCAGTGAAAGGTGTTCTATAGTTGTATTCCTTATCAATCAGCATATAGGGATATGCATTTTGAGTTTGACAGTTCGCCTAAGCTCTGTGTCTATATAATGAACAATTATTATGTTTTGAGGTGTCCAAGTCTGGTATAATATAGGATCCAAAACATAATCATGATACTGAAAACGGATGTAGCCTATTGGTCTCGCTATGACTGAGTTCCAAAATTAAAATTAAAAACTCATAGCTCGACCACTATCATGACTATGGTTTCAATCCAATGTTTTTACCGTAAGATCTCATCTTTATTGTTCGGCACAAAGCTCAATTATACAGATCTATCAATTGTTGGTGATGTTAAATAAAGCAAATCTATGAAGCAATGTTCTGCTTGAGCATGTTCAGGGATCATTTAGGCTATACCATAGGCTTATTTTAAGTTTGGCCGATGTAGTATAAGTGGGTTATATACCCTGAAAGTGAAAAAATCATTCACCGATTTTCCATGATCGAAACGGAACTGATAAAAGACTTTCGATGAAATTAACCGAGAAAATGTGTTCCCCATTATATAAAATGTCTGATAGGCCTATAGAACAAATCAATATAATTTCATAATAATAACATCACGCATGTTGCTCATCCTCTATGCGCGCGTGTCCCGGCCCCCGTAAAATATTTGGTGCCACCACCAGCAAGCATTTGAAATTTGTTTTCTTTCGTCTAGTCCGGGGCCTGAACCGAAAACCCAAATTTACCGTCCACACAAAATGTTTTGGTTGTTTCTATATCTTTGAACCCTGTAGATTCAGAAACTGCGTGATGCCATCTGTGAAACCTTGAGCAATTTTTTTAATCCAAGATGGCCGCCGACTATACAAAATGGCCGCCATTGCATTCAATCCAATCATATATAGCTCTTACTTGGCTTTATAAAAAATTCCTAAATAACTTAAACAATGGTTTTAGTGACTATTTGACAATGGAATAAGTCATGGATAATAAATAATACATTTTTGAATTTCCAAAATGGCCGCCATATAAACAAAATGGCCGCCAAATAGGCGAAATAGCAGTTTTATTAGTGTAAATGTACATAAATAACTATGTTTTTGCCTATATTTTACCTAGTAAAATATGATTTCTACTTGTAACAACTCTAAACATGTTAACAAATTAATATGTAGATGTTTAAAATAACTTTGTTTGCTATTTATTTGATTATAAATACAATATGGCCGCTGAAATAGGGTAAATGAATTGACCTTCAGAATTTGAAAATGAGAATGTTTTAACACTTTTAACACTTTTATCTATCTTTATAATAGCTTCCTACGTGACTAAAACATTTATTTTATAACTATTTGCCATGGAATAAGTCATGGACAATAAATAATTCATTTTTTGAATTTCCAAAATGGCCGCCATATAAACAAAATGGCCGCAAAATAGCCAAAATGGCTGCCTTGTTAGTGTAAATTTACATAGACAACTGTTTTTGCCTTTAGATGACCTAGTAAAATATGATTTCTACTTGTATCAACTCTAAACGTGTTAACAAATTCATATGTATGTTTAAAATAACTTTGTTTGCTATTCATTCGAATTTCCAAAATGGCCGCCGGATAAACAAAATGGCCACCAAATAGCAAAAAGGGCACCGTTTTAGTGTAAATGTACGTAAATAGCTATGTTTTTGCTTTTAAATTAGCTAGCATGTTTTTTCTTGGCATAACAAGACCTAAAATGATGACAATTATATATTTATATATTTATATGTGTACAAAAAGATATATTGTGGGTATTTGGTAAATATCAAATACAAGATGTCTGCTGAAATAAAGCCAGAATAGACATATTGATAAACACAAACTAGTACACATCGGTTGATTATCACATGTTATATACATTATTTTTATTACAACATTTTCCTCATTTCAAAATTATAGTTTATGACATTATTAACTACAAAAAGCTATTTGAGTCAAATTAACTAAATATACATGTATCAATGCAAAAAACCTTTATCACTGAAATATTGTTACACATGTTTTCCTTTTAAATAATAATGTCTTAATTTAATTAGGAATATCATCCCAAATTTATTGTAACACACTTTTAAGAACTTTCCATTAATTCTAAAACCCTAGAATACCAAAAAGCTAACACAGTAGTTCAATAGATTCCCAGTGTTTTCTCTTAATTTGCAGCTTGCAAGGTGTCCTAATACTTTTGGTTGCTAGTGTAGTTTTTGACATTTTAACTACAAATACTGGGATGATTATATAAATTAAGACAATTACTTTTTTGTTACATTATTTTGGTTGCGACGCGCAACACTTTCCTCATTTCAAATTTATATTGTTCGACATTTTTAATAACTCCAAGTAAATGGAACTACATGTAGGATATTTTGTATTTGTAACGATAAAATGTAGGGCCTACTACATTATATTTTCACCAATCCCGTAACAAAGTAACAAAAACTGCCAGCTCAGAAACTGTGCATTTCCAAACCGATATTTTGATTTTTACATACATAAGTATATTGACGACGGTGGAATAATTGCTCCGCCAATATTATAAAGCAGATAACGGCATCTAGATAGGGAAAGCTGTTGTTTGTCACATTCAGAGTAATTTACCTTAACATATCGGTTAATGGTCAGATAATCGTCAAAGACAAGTGTAATAAGGGCTCTTTAAAACTAGCCTCTGCTACAACACAAGCTAACACATACTTAATATGAAGTTAAACTTTCGATCTCAACACAAGAAATATTTACCTGGAATTTTCAGGTGTTACTACACCTTTCATCAGCAGACTAATGACTCGACTTGACCTTTAGGTGTGACGTCAGAATCGGGTCATAGACTCTTGGTAATTTGTACCTGCCCCCGTCTTTGTTGAGTGATGGTTGGTTAAATTAAAGACCGGATTCTAGAGCACAGGCGTCCTAGTTCCACCTCGTCCGAGGTATCCCAACACATCCATATTGAGTCACCAGGACACAGTGTTGACTTAGACAAAGTCAAGATCTTGGATAGGGATCCTCGTTGGTTTGAGAGAGGTGTCAAGGAGGCAATTTACATCAGAGCCAACCAACCATCACTCAACAAAGCTCTTGAAGATAACAACTAATTAAATTAAATATAAATCTTCGACAAATAGACTAATTTAGACTAATTTAACCTCTACCAAACCAAGGATGGTTAGACACAACCAGACCTATCAGTGATCAAAGCTAGGGCTTATTTGTATTATTGTAATTATGCTAATAAGCTCAAATTTGCATATTTTGGTCAAATCTTTGATTTTGCTTTTAATCCCGAAAACAATGAGTAATACACTTCCAAGTTAGCTTGTACTGTAGGACATGATTGGCTGCACCATTGGTCCAAGCTAGATCTCATTTGCATTTGTTTTAATTTGATAATAAGCTCATTTGCATATTTTAGTCAAAATGTTGAATCAGCTATAACTCTGTAAGGGAACACCTCATTCAATTAAATATAATTATTCAACTAATAAATAGGCCGACTTAACCTCTACCAAACTAAGATGGTTAGACATGACCAAATTTATTATTGATCAATTTTAGGGCTTTAGATGTAATTATTCTAATGTGTTAATTTGCATATTTGGTCAAATCGTTGATTTGGCTCTTAATTTCGAAAGAAATGGGTAATACACCTCCAAGTTAGCTAGAGTATGATATGACATGATCAGCTGTACCATTGGTCCAAGCTAGATCTCATTTGCGTAAATATGATAATTAGCTCATTTGTATATTTTAGTCAAAATTTTGAATTAGCTATAACTTTGGCAACAACTTATTCAATTAATTATAACTCTTCAACTAATAGACTGTTTAAACTCTACCAAACTAGGATGTTTAGACATGACTAGATTTAGTATTGGTCAATGTTAGGGCTTATTTGTATGGTTGTAATTATGTTAATGTCCAAATTTGCATATTTGGAAAGGTTTGGCTCTTAATCTTAAAAACAATGAGTGATACACTTCCAAGTTAGCTAGTATGATGGGACATGATCGGCTGCACAATTGTTGTAAATATGATAATTAGATAATTTGCATATTTTAGTCAAAACATTAAATTAGCTATAACTCCTTAATGCAACAACTAATTCAATTAACTGTATCTCTAACTCTCAGTCTTCAACTAATAAGTTAAAGTCCAATTGGAACTCACTTAGGTTACAGTTGTAACAGGGGACCCTGCATAATTATGTTAACAAGGTTAAATGTTATCTTACATGTAGGTCGTTTTGTAAAATAGGTTGTTAAAGTTGTTGCTAAAATGTCCAATTGAAACTAAACTAAGCTGAAAATCCAACATTCCAATTTCATCATGAGTCATTATTGTAGATGCTAAAGCTCCCTTTTACATGAAACCTGCAAAAATGTCGCGGTTCTGCATCATTGATGCCGCGCTTTCGTTTAACAGGCTGCAACAATAACAGGCTGCAACAAATTTGCTGGCTTCATCAATAATGGAATCCATGTCTGCTTCGGGGTCACCTAGCCTATGAAGGGCATGGCCCTTCACCAGCATTTTCACTACTGTAGCTTTTCCAATGCCTCAAAAATATGCTACTGTGTCACGACCAGAAAGTGCATGAGCAGCCCAAAGTTGAGGAACTATTTGTGCATGTTTCTTTGCTGTTGCCCCAATATATATCATAGTATGCTGTGAACAGCTACTTTCCATTCATAGATTACAGGTTAGCTTGTTGGTATGATAGAAGTGCACTAGAAGGATGAATACATCAGTGTAATCACATATCACCTTGATGCTACTAACTCCCTAGTTAGCAACTTCTATGGCTTGTTGTGGTACGATGACATCAGCTTCTTCATGTATAGTCTTCAGATCTTTCCTTTCTATCACCATACACATATGGATCTCATGAGGACTAGGGCTGGAACCGGTGACTACAAGTCTGTTGCCGTATGTGAAATCGTCAGTTTGGTGATGTTTCACTCTGTCAAGTAGCTGCTTACAGATAAGATCAATATCTTGTGACATTGAGGATGGCCTGCTGGGTTGGAAGAGGAGTATTAGCATTGAGGGTATGTTTTCGACTTGCTTGTTGACCTGCACGACCCCTTCTGGTGCAACTCTTAATGCTGTAATCATGATATCTGTCGAATACCAAAAACACATCGGATTGGATGAGCATTTCCAGTATGTACATGTACCTAATAAAGCCATCAACAAAGTCCTGGATGGTTCCGTTGGAAGGCCAATGAATGACTCACATGAGTGCACATCCATATATTACTGTGACATTTGCTTTCCCCAGGGTACGTTTGGATTGCTCTACTTGTAGGGCTTTCTTCAGCCTTTATTTGGTTTTTGTTATCCGCATCTCCACTGTCCATAAACATTGACGTTGGTACTGGAGCAAGTTCATAACGGAACACCTCTTCAACATTGATTTCCGGTGTGGACATAATTCCCATGACTCTTGAGAAAATGAGTTCTGTGTCAAATGTACTACCAGTATCCATTTGCAGACGCTTCTTGCTGTCAGCCATTGTTGGATAGAGACTTGTAAAATCCTTCTAGCAAACTCGATTCATATGATAGCAGCTGCCCCGTGCCTATGTCAACAGAATGATCCGCATTCACCTTCTCTGAGCATATTTTACCTGTTACTATGTTGACGATACCAGGTGGATGATTTTCTGGATTCAGTGGGTCTATATACAATTGCAGTTTGACTCTGATCTTCTCCCTGTCACTTGCATCTGACTTCTGTCGCGCTGACATTTCTTTCTTGTGGAAGACAACTTGATGAGATGATGATGAATGTGTGTCTTTCATATCTGCAAGGTCTCTGATGATACGACTACATATGTGAAGACTGAGTGCCCATCTTTTTAGAGCTGATGGCTTAAGGGTGATGCCGACAATTCCACCTGGTCCGTGGCAATATCTCATGAAAGTTGTCTTTATGAACATATCTGACCACATGCCGTTCCATGTATTTAGGGGTTAAAATATACTAACCGATGATAGTCAATTGAACTGTATTTTTACAAAAGAAAACTTCTACCAGAATACAATAGGATACAAATGTTAATTGAAATTGACAAGAAACTTTGAACAAATGCTATGCTGAAATCACCAATCCAGTTATCAATAACCAATGACAGTTAAAGGCAGACATAATTAACTACCACATTAATAATAATAACTATAATTTTGAAATGAGGAAAGTGTTGTGTGTCATAACCAAAATAATGTATATAACAAACAAGTAATTGTCTTGATTTATATAAGCATCCCAGTATTTGTAGTTAATAATGTCATAAACTATAATTTTGAAATAAGGAAAGTGTTGTAATAAAAATAATGCATATAACATGTGATTTAATCAACCGATGTGTACTAGTTTATATTATCTTTTTGTACACATATAAATATATAAATATATAATTGTCAGCATTTTAGGTCTTGTTATGCCAAAAAAACCATGCTAGCTAATTTAAAGCTATTTACGTACATTTACACTAAAACGGTGCCCTTTTTGCTATTTGGTGGCCATTTTGTATATCCGGCGGCCATTTTGGAAATTTGAATGAAAAGCAAACAAAGTTATTTTAAACATATACACATGAATTTGTACTTAACACGTTTAAAGTAGAAATCATATTTTACTAGGTGATCTAAAGGCAAAAACAGTTGTCTATGTAAATTTACACTAACAAGGCAGCCATTTTGGCTATTTGGCGGCCATTTTGTTTATATGGCGGCCATTTTGGAAATTCAAATTGAATTATTTATTGTCCATGACTTATTCCATTGGCAAATAGTTATAGAACAAATGTTTTAGTTATGTAGGAAGCTTTTATAAAGATAGATAACAGTGTTAAAAGTGTTAAAACATTCTGATTTTCAAAATCTGAAGGTCAATTAATTTACCCTATTTCAGCGGCCATATTGTATTTATAATCAAATAAATAGCAAACAAAGTTATTTCAAACATCTACATATTAATTTGTTAACATGTTTAGAGTTGTTACAAGTAGAAATCATATTTTACTAGGTAAAATATAGGAAAAAACATAGTTATTTATGTACATTTACACTAATAAAACTGCTATTTTGCCTATTTGGCGGCCATTTTGTTTATATGGCGGCCATTTTGGAAATTCAAAAATGTATTATTTATTATCCTTGACTTATTCCATTGTCAAATAGTCACTAAAACCATTGTTTAAGTTATGTAGGAAGCTTTCATAAAGCCAAATAAGAGCTATATATGATTGGATTGAATGCAATGGCGGCCATTTTGTATAGTCGGCGGCCATCTTGGATTAAAAAAATTGCTCAAGGTTTCACAGATGGCATCACGCAGTTTCTGAATCTACAGGGTTCAAAGATAAAAAAACAATCAAAACATTTTGTGTGGACGGTAAATTTGGGTTATGGTCAAAATTGGGGTTTAACCGAAGAATCACCAATCAGCTACGGTGTTATTCCAGGAATTTCAAATAACCGTATTGTGTGTCCCCTTACTTTATTTAATACAATTTAATATGATAATGCTCTTTCGTGTAATTCAAAGATGTCTTCACACTTTTCACGCGGCCGGCGTCTGCAGACGATCCAAAATGTTTGAAAAAATGTCAAAATTTACCATATTTGGAATCACCATGTAAAATGCATTCAAATAAGTACAAACATGCTTATTATTTGTTCTGTTATCCTTGAGATAGACATGAGAGTTTCTGAAAAAGGTTTCTGAAAAGTATGTTTTGTGTTAAACCAATAGCCGCGTGTAAAGTGTTCAAACTTAAAGAACTCCAGATTAGCCAATTAAAAGTAACAAACAATTCAAACAATTAATAATGTTGACATTGAACTTTTGTTTTATTAATCGTAGTCATCGGGCAATCATTCAAACAAATATACAATTATACACAAATTTGATGATAAACAAACAAACAAACACAATCAAGTTAATGAATCCATATTAATTCAACAAATCAAAACAACAATCATTGCAAAAAGGGGATTGAAGAAGGTCGAATTTCACTATGATTTCATAATTTAATTAGCAAGCATTGAAACGTGTTTTCTGTCGTCTCACATAACCGAAAAACATAAATCAGCTAGTGTTATTCTAGGAATTTCAACCATAACCATGATAACCGGATTGTGCGTCCCTTAATTTATTTACAGTTGAAAATGACATAATGCTCTTCCGTGTATTTCAAAGATGTCTTAAACATTATCCACGCGTCTGCAGACAATCCAAAATTGCACAAAATGTTTCAAAAATATCTTAATTATTGAATGTCATTTACCATATTTGGAATATCATAATGTGCATTCAAATAAGTACAAACATGCCTATTATCTGTTCTGTTAGCCTCGTTTGATGCTCTGATCGAGTTGTTGAAGAAACGCCCAACGAAAGCTGGGGGTTTACGTGGAAAGTTATCATACAACTTGGACGTCGGTCGCGTTTGATCTCAATCACTTTTCAAAAATCCCGCCAACTGTTTGTAAACCGTGTAGATTAAAGTTAATCACCGACAGATTATAACTTTTCTATAGAATGAAAGACAGTGCTGTATATAACGATAAGAGATAATCGTTTACTATAATCTTGACTCGATACTTATTATCACCTTATTGTCTCTAATATTGAATTGGCATACCACACATTCACTAAAATAAACGATATTTATAATCTTTTTCCAACCGAATTTGACTGTAGGCCTAATGTTAAAATGAACACACGCAAAAAGAAAAGAAAAACAAAAAGCAGTATATATTATCCAAATTAATATATAGTATACTAAATCAACTAAACTATTGTATATTACATTTAAGAAAATAGGCCTATACTTAGAATAACTTTAAATTATACTTTTTGAAATACTTTTTGAAAACAATTAATAACATTATATGGCCGTCTTCATAATTATATTCAAGTTTATTTAAAGTGCATGAAATTGATAACACGATAAAACTGAGAATAAAATACCTAAAAATTCAAACCGGTTGGAAAGTAAGATTGAGATATTGGTTATTTTACAGAATGCGTGTATAGGTATTTAGAGCAGTATCTCCGAGTTTTAATTAAGCCGTTACAAATTTGAAAGAAGATTCAAATCTTAATATCTTCAATGTGAATGTGTTGCAAATGGCGATTTGGTTCGCTCCATGCCATTTCATATCTATGATGAATATAAAACATAGTTGATATTTCAGAAAATACGAAAGTAGCACTGGACATGAAACAAATTGACCAAATCGGGAGCTGTTGAACCTGTGTCTCCCGCATGGAAGCCCACTTCCTATGAAACTATATAGCAGGAAAGGTGATAAATGTAGGAATGTGTTTTGATTTTAATTTATTTTCGTGGCTATGTAGAATTTATGGTAATTCGTACATGTAGTACACAAAAGCGATATAGACCTATTATTTCTATATAAAACATATATTTGTATGGACAACTGCAAATGGCGGTCGATGGTCATGGCTTACCACAGATAGTCGGCTTACCGACGAGAGTGTCATGCCTGAGTATTTAATGAAAATGAGCAGGAAGTATAAGTGTTCAAATGCAGGCTTGATCTTTCTCACTCAGTGTTCTTCTATAATAATAATGGGCACATTTTATTGACAACTTTTCTATATTCTTATGTTTAGTGCAATACTCCAAATTAAAGTTACAGCGTCCATATATTTCTATACTTTAATCTTTACCAAAAGGGGTTACCCCGGTACAAATCGTCATATTCCCACCATCCATTTTTGTCACTGATTCCTCTACCATCATGCATGCATCGGGAGTTTAATTAATTTGTTTGGTATGGTACGGGGGGGGGGGGGACCTGCAACTTCACGTGCAAATGAGTACCGACCAAATAATCTTTTGGTTTATCAAAATACGGCACAATTGTAACAGATATATTTGAGTTTTACGGTCATCTTCAAGGTGGAAACTCCAAATTAAACACATAAAACACAGAACAGAGATGATCTTTTTCCGTCGACTATAATAATATAAAATAAGCCTAACCACCAACCCCAAATGTTAAGCCAAGCCGCACGCATTAATTTCAGGTACTTGCAATGGCCATACAGCACGGGGCGTAAACGGCTCTCACCACCGCCGCGCTACGGTCATGTTCAGCCAAGCACGCATAATAATTCCAGGTAGGCCGTAGGGCCAACTTGCAAGGGAAATAACCACGGGCACATCACCGCATAGAGGCAGGACACCCGTCGCGCAGTGGCGCCTCGGTGTTCAGCCAAACACAGGCACGCATATCCCGTGCCGAATTTGATGACCCAGTTGCGTTATAGTATTGTAAAATCCCTACCACCGGCAAGTATTGTAGTCCCTGCCACCAGTAAAATATGGAAAGGCCCACGCCCGGGCCCACGGCCCCACATTGAACAAGCGCCCTAATAATACTTCAAGCCGAGGAGTGTTTGCTTGAAAAATATATAATATAATTTTTTTATTTTGGAAATTTGAGTCCGTAGATGTATTACACATGATAGGCCTACAAACGTAAACAAGTAGTCCGTGTCCAAATTACAGTTACAGCGTCCATATTTCTATACTTTAATCTTTACCAAAAGGGGTTACCCCGGTACAAACCGTCATATTCCCACCATCCATTTTTGTCACTTATTTCTCTACCATCAGAGTTCAGCAGAGTTCAGAGTATTTATTAACCAAACATATAATCATCATGCATGCATCGGGAGTTTAATTAATTTGTTTGGTATAGTACGGGGGGAAACCTGCAACTTCACGCAATGAATTATACCCACCAGCCCCTTGGATTACCCCGTGCATAACTTAACCATATCCCTGGGCCATCGGCGCCCGTATACCGGTCGTAGATAATTGGGGTTGTTCTACGGTACGCGCGGGGAAAGGGGCCTACTGTATTTGCCGGGTATTTTGACTACCACTCAGGGGTTTAAAACAGAAACCCTGTTCTACGGGCCCGGCGAATTTATTAACCGTGTCCGTATTAAACTAACATTTGGCCAAACACTGTATACATTGCTGTACAATGTACATGTGTTTACTATATAACCTTTACTCGTCAATGCTGAGACTAGGTATAATTATTAGTCTCAGGGCAAAGGTATCACACGTTTGTTACGGTAAATAACATCGCGGCCCGGCCGACACATTTTTAAAGAAATTAGTGAAAAGAACTTCACGTGCAAATGATTACCGACCAAATAATCTTTTGGTTTGTCAAAATACGGCACAATTGTAACATATATATTTGAGCTTTACGGTCATCTCCAAGGTGGAAACTCCAAATTAAACATATAAAACACAGAACAGAGATGATATTTTTCCGTCGACTATGATAATAAGCCTAACCACCAACCCCAAATGTTAAGCCAAGCCGCGCGCAATAATTTCAGGTACTTGCAGTGGCCATACAGCACGGGGTGTTAACGGCTCTCACAACCGCCGTGCTACGTTATGTCAGCCAAGCACGCATAATAATTCGGCCTACTTGCAATGGAAATAACCACGGGCACATCACCGCATAAGAGACAGGACACCCGTCGCGCAGTGGCGCCTTGGTATGTTCAGCCAAACACAGGCACGCATATCCCGTGCCGAATTTCCCCCGTGCCTCTCCCGGCTATTAGTTGCGGAGTGTCGATAGCCGCTTATAAATTAATTATTAAAACATGACTAATAAACAAAGGAAAGTGTATCCGTGTATAAGGAACCAAAATATCCAACGATCACAATATTAAGAGAAGAAACACATATAACAACTATTCAATCACTGTCAAAAGCCAACAAAATTAACACCAGTCGTATTATAATTTCTTTTAATTGGTTCAAGTTCTGCTTATCACTTGCAATCGGCATACATTAAAATGTATTTTCTCACTTTGAAAACCGTGCTATCGGCATACATTAAAATGTATTTTCTCACTTTGAAAACCGTGCTAAACGCACATGTTCGATTGTATGAGAAATAATTACACACATATATATCGAACAGTTCGAACTTGTAATCATTGTTACGATATTTAATGTACATGTATACCCAACAACATCTTGTCAGGGATACTATTAACTTTGGGATAGGAAAGTAGTATACCAACGTACGTAACGAAAACGGACCTTTTGCATATTTGAATAAATTATAGTAATCGTCCGGAATGCGTCCGTGACCGGCGTTTAACGCGTTTAACAATGTTTAACCAGGTTTAACGGCAGGTTAAACGGCATGTTAGTCAGCATAGGTTTGGGGGCGCTGTAGATTTAAACAGACGACGGTGGCCACGCGAAACCTAAATTTTGAATTCGTAGTGAATAACACGTAATCGCGAATTTTAAACTATCATTTTGACAAATACATCATAATTAAAAGGATTTTTATCGTTAACCGGGCGATGACTGTTAAAAATAATTCAAAATGGTGCACTCCCGTAAGCCAAATTGGGTCGTCTGAGAGACGCGTGGCCAGCGTTGCGTCGTCTGCTACAATCAGATCACGCCTGATCAGTATAGCGCCCCCAATTCTATGCTGACTAAGTTCAATTTAAAAGTGGACCCGATCGGCAAGCTCAGTGACATACCCCTGATCTTGTGTGCTGTACCGGGGTACATGTACTCATGCATAATAGATTTACAACCGGGCCGCCACACAGATCTTGTGTGATCATGTGTGACATTGGGTATGCATGATAGATTTACCACCGGCCGCACTGAGACACAGATTACATTGATCCATCGCTCGTGCTGATTTGCGGTATAAATAGGGAGGCGAGTTTGTACGTAGGCGAATTTCACGGTGGGCAATACTTACGGGAGGCAACTTGTACAGGAGGCAACATGTACGAGAGGCGAAGTGTCCTGTTTCCAGTAACATACTTCCATTTTATAATAATAGGCAATGTTGTGAATATTATATGAAGCAATCATGCAATAATTTAGAAACAGTAGCATTCCATAGATTTCTTCAGAGGATAATCACGGTTTGTGCAGCACAAATTGAATGATCAATTAAAATGAAAGCCTAATGGAATCAGTCAATTTGTGCTCCTGCTATTACCCCTTGGTGATGTGTTGTTTTCTTCACTTTTTACTACCATGACTATCTTGATAAGTGGATTTAAAAGAAGAAGAATATGATGGAGGAGGGACAGGGGCACAAATAGACATATCCTGTCTATGGGTGTAGTCACCCCTGACCTAATCCCCTATTGGCATACCAATGTTAAGAAATACATGTTCTAACATTCAATTCAGTTGAAAAGTCTTGTTTCCTTATAATTCAATGTGGTATTTTTTCTCTATATTTTAAGGTATATTATGTGATCTTTTCCAGGAAACGCCATCAATCCTCAAAAAAATAAATATATATACATCATAAATATATACCGAGTTACAGAGCAATACGATTCCTAATTACATCAAAATCATGGTTTTAGAGTGAATTTAGAGTGAAAATAAAAACTGTCGGTTAACCCGTCAGTTGTTTATTTTCACTCCAAAACCATGATTTTGAAGTAATTAGAAATAGTATCACCCTGTTACTTGGAATGTATTTACGATTTATGATCAGAAATGTAAATCTGCAAGAAAATCTGCTTCAATTTTTTTTCTCTCGAAGATTTCAAGAAAATCTGCTTCAATTTTTTTTCTCTCGAAGATTGAGGGCGTTCCCTAGAAAAGATCGCATAATATACCTTTAATATACTATACAATAACTATTTAAGCATTGAGTAAAGACACATCATGTTCTAATAAATATTGGTCACAAAGGCAATACAAACAGGGTTTCACAAAAATCAGTTGCATCGTTTACATGTAAAAATACAATATTTTGTCATATGAAAGACATGTTTCTTAAGCCTACCACTAGACGTAATAACAGACATAACCTTTTAAAAAACCTACTCAAACCTTTTGTAATTCATTTCGTTATACCAAACAAACCTATCAATTTAGTACCCTACGTAAATTATCAGCTTAAGATAAAATACCAATTTGTGAAATGGAAAAATCATCTCTATTCACTCTCTGGATGATTGAGATGCACAGCTGCCTTTAGAAATCATATGGAAATATCTTCTTACATTATAAAAAAATACCAATTTTTGAAATGGAAAAATCATCTCTATTCACTTTCTGGATGATTGAGATGCACAGCTGCCTTTAGAAATTATATCGAAATATCTTCTTACATATTGAAAAAATACCAATTTTTGAAATGGAAAAATCGTCTCTATTCACTCTCTGGATGATTGAGATGCACAGCTGCCTTTAGAAATCATATGGAAACATCTTCTTACATCACAATCTCAATACCAGTACAGAAATAACATTTGTATTTAAATGCACGATTGTTTTATAGCCTATAGTAAATAGAACATTGAATTCAGGAAGAAAACCCTAGTAATGAATCTGTAATGCCTATGAAGCTGTAATGCCCAACATCAAAGAATTTATAAAAATGACACACATAACCATAATTAGGTCAAATTTAAGGCGGGTGTATATCAAAAATCCATGGCCGTTTTATGTATTTATGTAACCTGCTCTACTTTACAAAGTGTCAGCTGCTTGCCAAATACTAACTTAGCCTCGACGAGGCTTCTGGGCCCTGGGATACTTTTCTTTTTTCTCTCTCTCTCTCTGTTTTCAATTTTTCTGTGAGCTTGGTTGATTTTTATTCAGTGTGTCCTGTCCCCCTACCTCTGTTGTGGTCAGATTCAAATGGTCTTGGTTGGCACAGGTTTAAAAATAGTTGAAGTAAATTGCTGATCCCCTGTATATCGATGACACTACTCTCAACAGTAACAGGTACCCGGTCTACTAAATGCTCACAATCTCTATTGCTTGCCTCCCACTGTGCTCACGTCCCGAGTTTTTGCCACCGGCAAAAACTCGGGATGTGAGCATTTACAGGGTGACCCAGAAAATGTTGAACCCAAAAATCACAAACTTAAAAAAAAGAAAAGAAAAATGAAAGTAAATAAATATGGCATTCTGTTTTCAACAGTTTTGTAAACAATTTATTCAGCTTTCTGTAGAACTTTAGATCATGTAAATTGGCCTTACCAAACTAAAGATACACTTGATTGTGGGACAGGGGGTGTTTTCGCCCTTTGTAAAAGTGAATTATGATTAAGCATCCTAGAATTGTAACTTGGTTCAGATATGAAACTTAATTCTGTTCTAAGTATCTTTTCTTTTGATCTGAATTTATCAAATTAACATTTTCAAATGAAGTCAAGGGGACTTCAGTTTTTGTTTTCAAAGTCTCTTATATAATAATAATAATATTGATTTACATAATAAATGAATATTGATGAGATACTGCGCAGAATAATTTATAAAGTTCATTACACGGTTTCAAACAGGCACTTGTTCTGCTCATGTAGCATGAAACCATTTTGTTGCACTTCACTTACACTACAAAACAACACTTCTTACAAAATTACACGCATATTAAGTTTCGTGTGGCCTATTTTTATGATCTAAAATGTTTCAGGAAGTTAAATGTATGGAGCACATGGCTGGTGAACGAGTTATGCAATATTTTGTTATTTTAATGGTAAAAAAATTAAATTAATTTTGTGATTTTTGAGTTCAACATTTTCTGGGTCACCCTGTAGTAGACCGGGTACCTTTTGAATCTGACCACAACAGAGGTAGGGGGACAGGACACACTGAATGAAAATCAACCAAGCTCACAGAAAAATTGAAAACAGAGCGAGAGAGAGAAAAAAAAAAAAAAAAAAAAAGTATCCCAGGGCCCAGAAGCCTCGAACCGAGGCTAATACTAACTAAGAGCTGATCCAACTGTACTTGTTGATTGAGTTCAAGGGAGTTATATCTGAACTGTTGTCATTTTGTGGGAGAAGCTCCAAATGTTTTCTTCTCCTTTTGCTTTGAATTGTTTAATTTCTTTCATAAAAATGTAAGTACTTAATATTAGATTAGAATGTAACCACATCATGAAATGTGTATATCTACCTATGCTTTTATTAATGGACACAAATTAATGTCAGTTAATACAAGTCCCTGTACCACTCATGTATTACAAATTGTGCACATTCATATAAATGAAACCACCTGTATCACAGATTTTCAAGAAAATAGTGTCCCATAACCACTAACCCCCTAACCGGGATCACAATTTTGGAAGAGAAAACACCAACTAAATCGTCAGGAACTGGCCGGGAATCTATCAGGGTATCCTCCGCACGTCGACCTGTCGTCCCACCCACTAAGCCATGACCCTCAGCTACTCGTTCCTTACAAATCGATCTATTTTCGCCTAAAATGTGCGAAAATTGGGTCTATTTTCGCGAAAATATGAGAAAATTGGGTCTATTTTCGCGATGATTTGAAATGAAGGCTTCCCCTTTGAGCGAACAGTAGGTTCAACTGACATAACTCGACCAAGAAAATTGTGGTGAATGCTCACAACTTCATACATGAGTGTCTTATACAGGATAAATGTTCACATCATATAAAATATTTATAAGGTAAATTGCGAGGTAATAGATTCATGATCCCAAATACTATCAATATCACAATGGCTAAATATATTTAGACACACTCTTTAGTCTAGTCTAAATACTTGGTAATACCAATGTTACATAAAATATGTATTCATGGTCTCCCAGAAATTCTCAAACTCTATAGACAAAGCTCTAAGTTCATTTTTATACCATGGATTGTGTAATCATGTTAGCACATTCTAGATTCCACAATATACTGTAAAAGTCAATATTTTCGCGAGAAGATATTTTCACGAGAAAGGCATTTCGTGATTTTTTTATTTTCGCGATTTTCAACATTTGTGAACAAAAGTCAATGGAAGTCAATAATGTTCGCGAGTTTATATTTTCATGGATGAGGATTGATTCGCGAAATTCGCAAAATAAAAACCTCGCGAAAATGTCTTCTTTTAAGTACTCATGAAATGATAATGAAAATTAAGATTTTAACAAATGGATGTCAAATCCCAGTTCAACAGATTTGACTGCAAATAATGGTACTGCTGACAGCCAGGTTTACCACTTTTTGACAGCAGTCTCTCCCCGCTTATCTCTTTTTTCCTTTTAAATAATTGTCAATAATCGATAACAACATTTTCTTTTTTCCCATTAACCCTAACTCCCAAGGGATTGTTTGGGAATAAAACTATCAGTGGAGAAAAACGAGTCAATTTAGGCAGCAAGTCTGACTGTGCTGGCTCTGGGAATTGAACCCAGGTCGCCTCTGTGTGGAAGTCCCCCGCCTACCTGATCACGGAGTCATCTTAACCCCCTGGGGTCTACCTGTCTATCTTACAGTGGTTCTAATTGGTTTATTAACTGATGTACTCATATGAATAGCCAATTCAAATGCAGCTTGTAAAATGTTTCACTTCCATCTTTATCAAGGATACAATTATTCTAACAATGTCTCTCATTGGTGCAATAAATGATGTATCCATCTTTTTCACCAATCGGCCGGTAGTTCTCAGGGGGTTAAGATTTTCTTCAGCATGTGATAGCCTGCCTGATCGTGCCACAAGATGAGGAAGCATGCGTCACAAGATGAGGAAGTATGCACTAACAGCACCTAGTAGTGTAGTGTTTTGTAGTGATGAGGAAAGTTAGGGTTAAAAAGGTTTATCAAAACAAACTGACAGCATAGGTTTATATCTGAAAACAATATGTGTAGGTGACTAAAGAGACTGAGTAAGATTGCATTTCATAAAGCAATGAGTGGTTGTAGTTGCAGTACCATCAATTTCTATCATATCAGTTGAAAACCGTTCTCATACACTTCGCTTACCCGTGAACAACTAAATTCATCTTGTTGGTAAATTAATATGAGTAAAATATTTCTTCTTTTTTCACTGACTATCATTTATGTGTGGAGTTAAGAGGAAATAATTTACTCACTTCACTTACCAATTTCTTCACCTTGACTATCAGTTTCCAGATGTTTGAAAACATGGTTTCAATCAAGGGTAAAAAAGTGAAACTCCAACACCACCAAAATGTTGCATGTTTTCTGGGATACCTTATAGGCTTATATATATGGAGGCATGGCTGGATAAGCGTATTAAATATATATACAGGCATAGTTAACAGGCATAATCAGTACAATATAAAGATATAGTAATGGATAAATATGTGCAAAAGTGCAGGCATCTTTATGTGCATAAATGTGCTGGTATAATTTTAGACAAAATTTAATAAAATATTAACTTGCTTAATAGTTGAAAATCTTGCTTTTGAGGAAGAAAAAACACTTTATGCATTCCTGCTCAAGACTTCATATGACATGACTTGAGTCTAACAGATATTTTATAACAGATATTCAAATTGAACTATTTTTAAAGGTTAAAGGTATAATACTGGGTGGTTCAAAAAAAATTGACCCAAGTTCAAAGTAATTTATCAACCACATTTATTTAAAGTTTCAGAAAATTTGTGTTTACTCTGTAACTTTAAATGTGGTTAAAAAATTACCTCGAACTTGGGTCAACTTTTTTTCTAACCTCCCGGTATTGTTTTGTGAGAACAAGTTCCCTCTTCTAACTTGTAAACCAACAAGAAATTTATATCGCCACATAGACAGTCCCCTAATAAAGTTCATGGTTTGACTGCAAAATTTAGATAATGATCTGCCATATTGCAGATAACAGAGCCATATACTTTTTGATATCTAAAAAACAACCCATGAGATATTCAAATCAAAACTACAACTTAAAGATGATGATGCAATAATATTGCATAGTGATCTTTTAAATTGTCGTTTGACTATTATTGTTCTGATCTTATAGTAAGAAAAACAGGTTTTCTCTACTCTACTCACTTGTAAAACTTCACCATAAATGTAATTACCATATCAACAGTCCCTTTATAAAGTTAAAGGTTCCATTACCAATTCTTAAACAGCTAAGAAAGTTTAAGCAATCTCATTGGTTCTCAGAGAAATCAGCGACATTTAGATGAGACGATTGAACACGGGGAGGTGGGGCTTACGTTTTAACAGTGCGTCCGACCTTCACAATGCGAGGTTTGCTCAATAACGCGCACTTCTGCAGTGCGTCTTTGGCGCCTTTCCTGCGTTTATGCCGGCGTCGCGACGCTTACGCATGGTTGACTCATCGCATGGGATTGGATGGAATGTTTGTGGGTTCGATTCTAGCAGGGGTAAAAGTTGTCAAATGTGGACAATAAAATGTATATACTTAATTTCTTTGATAAATGTCTTAAGTATGATTGTTTAAGAATGAGAATAAAGGTATTGTTTTTAGACTGTACCCATGTTAATTATTGTCTGAAATAAATGCGTTCGGTAGTTTTTTATTTTTTGCGTAGAACAACTCCGCCTGCGGCGTCGTTGTTCTACTTAAAATAATACTATCGTCCGCATTTATGTCAGACAATATAACACGGGTATGGTCTAAAAACAATACCTTTATTCTCTAAGTGTATAATGACTTGCCATATCTTATTGATAACTCTGTCATATAGTTTCGATATTTTGAAAACAACCCAACTCAAATTAAATTTAAAAATAGTTTTAATGATGGAATTATTTTGTTAAAACTGGTTCCATTCTTATTTAATTTTAAGGAAGTTATTTATGTTTGACTGCAAAGCATCTCTTCAAGGTTTTCGTTGTAAGACCCTATTTCAGTATTACTGTTGCATAAAAACTCTCTAAAGGAATGCAAGATATGGAAATTCAAAAATGATGTTGTGGATCCAAATTCAATCAATGGTTACAAAATCTTGTGGACACATCAATCCATTGCACACTTAGGTATGTATGCATATGCACGTAATGTACGTACATGTAAGTCAAACAAGGTCTATATTTAGAATTTAGATCTATATCTGGTCTTGATGGGAGGAAATCATACTTTACATCCTTTCACTCATGTATTTAAAAAAAGCACAAAGGTTAGGTGATCATTCATAGTTTTACTCAGGTTTAGACAGTTTTGTCTTCCTGGGCGGAAGACGTCGCCATCCATTCGATTTTCCAGTGAGACTTGCTGTTATTCTTATTCCCAGTATGCTTTAGTGTTATCAGTGAATTGTGTTTGTCATTGTCTTTATCAAGTATTTTTGCCCCCTCCCAGTCGATAGTGGGTTTCTCTTGTGCGATGTGGTCAGTGATGGTGGATTTGTAATGCTCTGTTATGTGTTGAATCTTTTTTTGGCTCTTGTGATCCATTGATAACACCAAAGCATCTTGGGAACAAGAACGACAACAAGTCTCATGGGAAAAGCAAGTGGATCAAGCCATTACTGAAGAAGTCTTCTGACTGGGAAGAAGAAACCATCTAAACATATATAAAACCATGGATTTGTTTAACATTAATGTTCACCTAATTTTCAATCAACAATCCTGATGATCAACAATCCTGATAAGGTATACAAAAAAAAAGTTTAATTGATTTATCCCATATAGAATTACATGCTAAATACACACCTTGAATACCAAGTTAGGCCCTTTGTATAAGGCTACCTTCCAGTCAAACCAAGTTTCTAAGTTAGACCTGGTCAACCTGGTTTACATTCGGACCCTACAATCTTGGAAAAGGTCCTTGGAACATGTTACACACTTCTCTGAACATTTTGGACAGAATCGTTTTCCTGATATTTAAATGATGTTTATTTTGGTAAGAGCTGAAAGTTCATCTTAAACTTCCATTTTCCCTTCCCTATAGTACCCCCCCCCCCTTAAATATATGCCAGGAGACTTGGAATAACTGCTGTAAACAGAGATATTTCTTAATATATGGGGCGAGGAGATAGCAGTTTTCCATTATTAACACATCTGAAATGTTCCCAGATGTTTTCCCAGGATTGTAGATGTTAAAAGCTTGCTTTCCATTTCTGGCATTGTTCTATAGTTCAATCAGTTCTAAATTGGCGAGAAATATGTGTTTTTTATCTCTCCGCGCGTAAAAATAATCCAAGCATACGCGCAAGATTTTGGTCATACACACACAACTTGTGCCCGACGCACGCGTTACACATTTGATGCACAGTGCGCTTGTTGCGTTCATATGCGCATACACTCTTCTGTATTAATTCGCTGCTGTAAGGAGGCTCGCCAATTTGGAGCTGATTAAACTAAAGACCAGGGTGTCTCCTTAACCCTGCATTGCACTACAATATACAGTTGATATTGTTCAGGAAGTTGATGTTACACTAGAAGTACCTATCTGTTGTTTCTTCCTCTCTTCCAGCTGTCTCAAGAGGGCGTCCTGTACTTGGGGTGCAACCCTCATGCCAGTGAGTAAATGACGTGGATCCGGGCTGCTTTCAACAAGTAACGCAATTGCCTGCCAAAGTATAAGAGCATGCAGTGTTGTGTATTTACTATTTAGTAATGTGGACAACAGAGGTTAATATCAAATATGCTTTCAGTAAGTCTTGAATAGAATAATCGGGTGAAACATCCAGATTTGACAGTGAGCCATAGAGACAAATGATTCAATTCGCTTCCCAACCAGACATAATGGGAGAGTTGCTCTTTTGAATCCAGATGAAATCATGCTTTTCCCAAATTAATATTATCTAGTCTTTGTAGCGACTAGACAATTTCATTATACACTAAACTAAAGTTAAGTGACTGAAAATGAGTTATGAAATCATTATGGAAAAACTAATCATTGATAAGTAATATTGAGACTTTCGAAATGTGTTCAATACCAAATTTGACAAATTATAACATGGTTTACATGTGATCATGGACTCTGTAAAGTATGGACATTTGAACAGTTAACACGCTACCAGCAACTAGGACTGTAGCGTTTTGTAGTGATGAGGAAGGTTAGGGTTAACCCCCTGGGCACTACCGGTCTATCTTACAGTGGTTCTGATTGGTTTATTGCAAGATATACTCATTTGAATGACCAATTAAAATGCAGCATGTAAAATATTTCACTCCAATCTTTATCAGGGATACAACTATTGTCAAAATGTCTCTGATTGGTGCAATAAATGATGTATCTATCTTTCTAACCAATCGGCCCGTAGTTCTCAGGGGGTTAAGAGACGACCTAAAATGACTGCCATATAGAATAGAAGGACGTAGAAAAGATTCAGTCCCTTGACTTGATTAGCCTTCTATCTATCCTTGCCCTACTTTCCTATTTACCTCTAATTCTTCTTCTGAAAGCTTGCCAACGACACTTTGTGATTTGTGCTTGATATCCTGCTCCAGAGATACCTTGGCTGTCTCCTTTGCCTTTACGTCATCCTCATTAATCTTTCGAAGATCTGGAAACACAAAATAAATGTTATTACAAATTGGCTTATAACTCTTTTGAATATTGTTCTGACTTAGCTTGGATTATTAACTTGCCTGTTTATTTCAGATTTAACCAAATTATCTTTATTTGTAAAACCAACTTCACTTCTGAGTTAAAGTATATCGTTTTATAAATAGTCCCTCAATAAATAAAGTTAGTATGGTTTTACTGTAAAGCTTATAAAGCAAGTGGGAAGAGGTATATTATTATTTATTAGGAGCAGAGGTATGGTATGGTATGGGAAATTATTAGCATCTTACTGGGAAAAGGTAAAGGTTGAACCCACCATGACAATGACTGCACAGTATAATTTCCTGCCCCATAATGATGCTGAACCTAATAACAAATTCACTCAGTCATTCTGAATATTTAAAAGATCAAGTTTTAGACATTTTTATTGCTGAAAAGTAGAAAATATTGTGAATGGCCGGCCATACCAAGCTGCTGGATGTGTCTGACCCATCTACGGTCTGTGCAAGAAAACTAAGACCGTCGGTCTGTGTAGTGCACTGGGCGTAGTGCGCTGGGCGTAGTGCGCTGGGCGTAGTGCGCTGGGCGTAGTGCGCTGGGCGTAGTGCGCTGGGCGTAGTGCGCTGGGCGTAGTGCGCTGGGCGTAGTGCGCTGGCGCAGAGTGACTTAAGCGCTTAGACGCCTAGTATGAGAACGTACTACAAAAGCACATGGTAACAGCACTTGCACAGCTAGTAGGGGGATATTCAGGGTCAGCAATATCTTTGATGTTCACATCAAATCTACTTATGATAAAAAATAAATACCCCTCTCCTATGCATGGTATAAACTAGGACGACAGTGGTCCAAAAGTCCCTCCCTATTCAATCATCTCATCCACTATTCATTTTAGCATGCACCATACCTTCTTTACGCTGAGTTGCCTTGGCTGCTTCCCTTTCCATTTTATCAAAGTACCACATGGTCATTGCATACCTATGAGAAAACAGAAAGGTTGTGTGAACAAGCAAAATATCATACATGTTACTTTAATTTGTTTAACCCCCTGGGGTCTACCTGTCTATCTTACAGTGGGTCTGATTGGTTTATTACAAGAAGTACTCATATGAATAGCCAATTCAAATGCAGCTTGTAAAATGTTTCACTCCCATCTTTATCAGGGGTACAATTATTATAACAATGTCTCTTATTGGTGCAATAAATGATGTATCCATCTTTTTAACCAATCGGCCGTTAGTTCTCAGGGGGTTAAATATAAAATAAGAAGAAACAAAGAGACATCTTTACTTATCAATAACATGTGAATGTGAAGATTGGGGTAGTCTAAATACCCATTTGGGGTGGTTATTATAAATATTTTAACCAGGTTCGCCGTCGGGGGTAGAAAAGAGATAATAATGGGAAAACGATCTCGCCCGGGAATCGAACCCAGGATCTGTTGAGGAAACGAGATCGCTTAGGTTTGAATTTCAGATGCTTTACCATGCGAGGTCTTGTGGCCCAATGGACAAGGCAGTTGACAAGCAATCAACAGATCCTGGGTTCGATTCCCGGGCGAGATCGTTTTCCCATTATTGTCTCTTTTCTACCCCCGACGGCGAACCTGGTTAAAATATTTATAATTTGTTTAATACCCGTCGTATATGCCTATTATTTCTATGGGGTGGTTATGTTGGTGTATTTCATAATAACTTGTGAATAGCATGGAATTTCTAGAAAGTTTGCAAGAGCATTTAATACGTTTATATTGAGATAAATAGAAAAGCTGATCCAATACCAAATTATAACATGAACCCACTTTTATTAAACAAATCTTAGGAATCATTAGTTAGACTTGCTTTGAGATATTTTAAGTTTGAAACAACCAATTCATTTTGTTGCAGACATGAGAACTTGTTTTTAAAAACCATGTGTCTTTTATCTGTCCAACAATATTAAGCCATACATTGTACATACAATCTCTGAAGACACAAATTTTAAAATTCTATACAATTCTATTTAATTCTATACAACTCTGTACAATTCTATTTCATTATCTTGCAATTCTAATTATTCAAAGTGGGATATTGATGGTACTCTTTAATTTATCCACTGATAAATTTAGAATGACTTACATGGAAGATGCTAAGGAGAACCTGGACACCGGTTTATAAATGTTTCAGTATGAAAGGATATACAATTCTTAAACAGCTAAGAGAGTTTAAGCAATCCCATGGTTCTCAGAGTAATCGGGAAATTTAGATGAGACAATTGAACATGGGAAGGTGGGGCTTACGTTTAAACAGTGCGTCCAACATTCACAACGCGTGGTTTGCTCCATAACGCGCACATCTGCAGTGAAGTGCGTCTTTGGCGCCTTTTCTGCGCTTATGCCGACGCCGCGACGCCTACGCATGGTGTACTCATCGCATGGGGTTGGATGGAATTTTTGTGGGTTATAATCGATCCTAGCAGGGGTAAAAGTTGTCAAATGTGGACAATAAAATGTACTTATTTCGTTAATAAATGTCTAAAGTATTGTCTAACATAAATGCGTTCGGTAGTATTATTTTTTGTTTGCGTAGAACAACAACGCCGCAAAATAGTACTTTCATCCGCATTTATGTCAGACAATATAACACGGGTACGGTCTAAAAACAATACCTTTATTCTCCAAATATAACATGGGAATGAATTGGCCCGAAATTATGACTCCGGTACTTAGAAATGTTGCGGAAAAAAATCAGTATTTCTCAAAAACTACATGATACAGAATACCAGCAAACATTTTCCCCCAGAGTTTGACAACATTTATTTTGGTTCTGTACTACCTTGATGTCCAAGCTGGCTGAACTTCATGTGGGTTACGTCTGTCAGACCAGAAAACCAACAAACGGTTTAATACTGGTTCTACATCCACGTGGGATCCATTTGGTGGTAGAATTCGCAACAGGCCTCCAAGTTTCTGGTAATTGGAAATATACACAACACTTGTGTGAGAAAAATAATTACCGGTATATTATTTACTCTTTGCCTGAAGGCATATAAGGCCAAGTAACAAAAATAATGTGTTTCTCGTCCGGATTTTTTTTTAAAAATCAGTGAGGGCGGCCCTTACTATTTGTTATTTTTGGATTTTTTGTTATTTTTCAGAAGCCAAATTACAAGCTTTTTGCAAGAATTGTTTCGATATTCGTATCACTAGTCTATCTATGCCAACATAGATAGAAAATATTGGAACGGCGACAAAAATCGGTGCGGGCCGGGACATGAAACACGTAATTTTTGTTACTTGGCCTAATATGTACATTTCTCTACTACATCCCACTTAAACAGTTAATCAGCATGTCCTGCAATAATTGATCTTTTGTACCTCACCTGATGGAAAGCTACTAGAGAGGAGAAGACTCTCAAGTACTCCAACACAAAGATGTTGAACTAAGGGGGCACTTCTGATGACTATCATTTGGTTGAATTGCACCCATACGATTAAATTCAGGTGAATTTACAACATTTCTATCTAATTTCAAGACGTCATTCCGGGGGAATCAAAACCAACTTTCTATAAAGATAGCAGATCTGTGCTTGCTTAGCGGGTTCGCACGCTTATGTCCAGGAATATCATTTTAAAGCCTGTTTAAAACCAAAATGCACCTTAATTATGACCCAATTCATTTCAATAGTACTAAGAAATATTGCGCTCTACGCACGCATGTTCGAGGAACAGATGATCGGGGAAATTGGTGTGAAGTCATTTGGGGGAATGTAGGGCCTGGCCCCCACCCCACCAGAGAAATCCTTGACATGCCACTGTGTTGCCTACCCTTCTCCATTCTGTCCATAGATAACCTATGATAATGATGATGACTGTCAACTTATAAGCTGCTGACATAGTCGACTTCAGAAAGATTCAAATCATCCAACACTAGCTGACCTTGTAATATAATTCAAATTCAAAATACAGCTCAAAAGTTTAACTTCAGTCTTCAACAACCACATTGCATTTTCCTTCTATTTGCACACTGAACGTTTTGAATTTACACACCTACAATCCTACATGCAGAAACATTGCCAACACCCCTGACCAGAGTTAACTCAGTTGACTATAGAATTGTAATCGCTCTCCATCTACCAGTAAACAATCAAGGACTGGAACAACTTTCCATCTTTCTCCTTTCCTGTTACCTCAAACCATATAACCTTCCTTCTTCCTTCCAATCATAAAATAAAAACTTGTATAAAGGGACCCAACTGAGTTTTTTATCTTCCAACAAACACCGTGAGTGATGACTGACCATATAAAGCTATGTGAACAAATTGAGATGACCTTTTCTTATTTTGTCTAATGATAATATCACATGTACTTACTTCAGAGTCCCATCCTTCGTTGAGATAGAAAATGAACGTTAGACAGCGTCCATCTTTATTAGGATTATCTACATGGTAAGCATATCCTGTCCCATTTCCCGGATAACAAGCAACCATTGCCTGTAATAAAATCATAATAAAAGCATATAAAAAGTAAAAAATGGCGATTGTAACTTGAAATTAGTAAGTATGATATATACAGTACATGTAGAAATAAAGTTGTAGACATTTTATGGAAAATAAACTGTTTTACTGTTTAATACTGTCATCAAGAAAATATTTGATTAAGTTAAACAATACTATTCAGTATGCAGTAAGTTTAGGAGAAAAAAAATGTAATCAAGTTTAAATACACTGTATAGGGTCAGTTTCTCTTCTCATTATAGCTAATAGAACTCTGATTATATGCCATAAGTAATTCTCAAGAAAGTTTCAACAAGATAGTGGTGAAATTTATGCAACGAGTGAAAACCTTTCACTTTTTAATTTTACCCTTCAAATGTTTAACTATGAGTGAAAAATGTTGGAAATTACATTACTTTACTGCCAGTGCCTGTAACACTGTGCTAGTACATAAGGCAGATGGTAGTCAGGTAGTACATGTAGTAGTATTTTAGCGGTGAACAAATCCCCCTTGACATCATTGTTCCGCTTTTCTGAATTCATTCACTGCTGTAAACAGGTTTCGCCAAATTTGGAACTGACTGAACTATATCAGTGAGTAACATTCAACCCAAAATAGCTAACCTTTGTT
Organism: Ophiura sarsii; assembly: GCA_035610835.1. Classification (NCBI taxonomy): domain Eukaryota; kingdom Metazoa; phylum Echinodermata; class Ophiuroidea; order Amphilepidida; family Ophiuridae; genus Ophiura; species Ophiura sarsii. Next base: position 32,472,512 of record CM069441.1, on the reverse strand, counting down.
CTGCCAAAAATATGGCACTCATCTTGTACTTGTTGACAACCCTTTAACAATTGTGCAATGTTATCCATGTGTAGCATTAATCTGCAAATGTTTGGATACTCTTCTTCGTTACCTTGTAGCCAAGTTATCTTGTCACTACGGATTCTTTTTTCAGAATAGATCTTGCTATCATCGCTGCTAGATTTCCCCCCACTCAAAGGACCATCAATAAAACTACCCCTGTCATGCAGTTTCTCAACTTCACCCCGTATCGCACGTGCTGCATTTATGGGTAATAAATCATTCACAACACAGTGGCCATCTTGTCTTAAATACTTGGCGATATGCTTTGCCAGCACACTGATGTCCTTGGTGCTTTTTGGAACAGGGAACTGGATCCGACAGAAAGGACGAGGGTCATAGGTCATTTCATCATGCTTTGCTGCAGCATCAGTGTTTGAACTCTTTGTATGATTTGTGCTAAGTTCAGCAAAACTTTTTGTGACATTATTTGTGTCTTCATTATTGTTTGCTACAGCTGCTGTACCACCATCATTGATATCACTTGGTTTTACTGGCTTTTTATTTCTATTTTTACGCTTCTTAGATTTCTTTGAAGAGGGATGGTGTTGTTCAACAGCAACTGGTGTTTCCATACAACTGCTTGTACAAGGCGTTCTGGCTTCTCTCAAATTGTCCTTCCTTGTTGATGCTGAAACTGAAGTAAGCTTACTTTCGTCGTTGACCGGCGATTTAGGGTCGCCAATAGATGACACTTTTTCTTGCAAGGCCTTACATATTGTTTTATGGTTTTTCCAGTCATCTTTTTGGTGTTCCCTGTTACAATACCAAACACTTCGACACTTTCCACAGTACTTTAGATTCACCAATATACCACAAATTGCACATGATTTTCCTGGAACAAAATTGTGATCTGCAACTTCAGCCATGTTTACATTTTGTGATATAGTGACTATATTTTGGTTTACCCTTTTATTCAGAAATACTGATAAGTGTTAAGCAATAAAAGACTAATTTGAATCCAAAAAAACTTATCAAAAACTAAAAATATTAATTGTATTAGTTGTTCCTTTTCTTTTAGACAGTTTTATTTCTATTTAATTGATTTTCTTTGCGATATTATATTTAAATAACTGTAGTGCAAATAAAAATCATTGTAACGTCAATTGAACCCACTAGGGTCAACTTATACAGACAGTGATGGAATCGATCGGTTATCGTTGTAATAGATTTAGGAAGTGAAAGCAATAGCATGGATGAGAAATTAACAGGGAAATTAAATTATCGCAACTATTTTAGTGGGGAATGGGGAAAATACAAACACATCGGAGTTCCTTTAGTATACCCTACCACTGCATGTCTTCAATGGGGACTTTTAAAGAACGACCCATACACTTTTACACAGCCTGAGGAATACAAATGGTAGGGTATTCTAAAGCTTACCCAAAACATCAAGTAGGAAAGAAAGCACACGATGTTTCCACAAGTAAAAAACATTACATTTAAAAGCATTATGTACCAGGTTAAGGGCCGCTAAAGGAGCGCGTTTTAGGTGACCCGCTTGATGAGACAGTGGCGTATCTGGGGTCACTTGTCGGGGGGAGGCAAAGGGTATTTCCCCAGTGAACACCAGTTCGACCTAGTACAACAAATCATACTTAGTGATATTTGTCATCAGTTGGTATTATTCATCATAGGGTATTTTGCATGTTTCACTATCTGTCCCCATCCTAAAAAAACAAAACACCAACGTATGGGTTTCCTGTACGAAGTTCGACCCTAAAGTTACGAAAGCATGGCGGCGGCGGCTGGGCTCTCTATTCCAGCGACTGACGTCGCATCCTAAAGTTCGCGTAGCGCGAGAATTTTTAAAAACATATTTATACGAATCTGACCATTATTAAAGTACATTTTTGTTTTAAACGGGCTTCTATAATAATATTCCTGGCCAACTGCGCGCAAGGGGCAAATTGTCATAAAATCATGAAATAAAGTAAATCCCTTAGATTCAACAAAAAGGCGCAATTCCCCCAAAGCCAAGTGTCTTTTCGATTTTCACTTCTTTCCACTTATTTTCCCTTCCTTTGACTATCTACACTATTCTTTTCCTTCCCCTCTTTCCTTCCTCCCCTTCGTTTTTTCTTTTCTCTTTCTTTCCCTTTCCTTTCCTTTTTTCTCTTCGTCTTAGCTCTTACTTTTTTAGCCCGGTATTTTGTTGAGCTGGCCTTCCCGGTCAAAGCCGTCAGGAGCCGGGCACTCTCCCGCCCCCCCCCCCCCCCCCCCCGGATAGTGAATAGTGAATAAACCCTATAACCACACCACGTCATTAACCTAACCCTAATTCTTACCTATTCAAGTAGTGGGAAATCAGCGAACTCAGTTCAAAGAAGTGGCTGAAGTTATATCGTAAAGTTATAAAATATCTTAACCCTTCTTTGACGGTGAGCGGTTAAATGACGCCCCCCCCCCCCCCCCCCCCCCCCCCCCCCCGCCCCCGCCCCCGGCCAATAATTCTCCTACCTTCCAGTACGGATTTTAATATTATGAAACTGCAAACAGTTTCTGTCCGCGCCCTCATCTTCAGTAGATCATTGTAGACGACATCGACATAAGTAATAATTCATCCACGGTCTCATGGCTTCTCTAGATGGTGCATATAAGTTTAGATAGGTAAAGGTTATTCACATCATCGTCGTATACATGTAGATCACAGACTGTGAACCGGGGCTGTGAACCCTCACACCATGAAACTGATCAAGCGCTGTAACTTTTGAACTATTAATATGATGTAGGCCTATATAAAAGTATACATTTTCGGAAAGGAAATGAGTCTGACAATCCATTTTTGGTATCAAATTTCACCAAAAATGATTATTTTTAAAATTTTGACTACAAAAATCTCATTTTTGGCATAACATTTGCTGCATTGGTAGCAAATTCCGTTTTTTGGTAAAAAAAATGCTGAAATTGCAACAAATTCACATTTTTTGGCACTTTTTGGTCAATAAATAAAAAAATTAATCAGATATTCAAAAACAAAAACAATAATGTCCTAAAGAATTTTATTAGGATTATAATAAAACTAAAACGACAAAATTTTACAAAATATATTTTTAGTTATCTTGACAAAACCTAAAATGGGTCGAAAACCGTGTTTTTATAATATTCTCCAAAATGGTCAATTTCATGTTCATGGTTGTTTCTTCAAGAAAATGGATACTTTTATTTGTTATATAGATTAAAGGGACATTAAGTGGTGTTGAAAAGTTTAAATGTTTAAAAATTTACTTCAGAATTCAAGATGAACATTAAAAATCGCCATTATTGTTGTTTCTACTAACAAAAAACACAGCAAAACTAGATTTAAACAATATCATCGCTATTTATTAAAAAACGCCCTCTATGCAAATATGGTTCGCGTTATGTATCACGCGTACTGCACGGGGATACTGTCGGACGTAAAATGCTGGTCCCGTGGGATAAGCATTTTTTGAATCGACGTTTTCTTGTACAAAAAGAGCTGATTTTTCTTAATCCTTATAGGTGTAAGTTCATACATGTAATACAATTATAAAAATAAACTAATCTCAGTTTTTATCATAATTGAGGGCGCTGCCTCCAACACATCTCTTAGTGTCCCTTTAACTGAATAATGAAGGAGTTTATAGTAGTTTTACGGGGATTATGCCTGAGAGTTCACACCATCTTAAAGAGACATTTTTAAAACAATTATGCTTGTGTTACATCAAGGGTGCACACCACTATACAGTCCAACGCCCAGCTTCCGTCGATCGCGATCACGAATGTAGTTCCTAAATAACGGAAAGAATGGTGAATATTGACATGATATGTCATTCAAAATTATTGAATTTGGTCTATATTTATTCACTGAAGTGTACCTGAGATAATTCGAATGAAAAGAGTATACATCTACTCTGTTTTATTTGAAAATATTGGCGGAGGGATACACATTGGTCACAACGGACTACAAGGTATAATTTCGTGTTAAAAAATACTACTCCGTATAAAGGGGGAAATATAGAAACATGTAATCGGTCACCCCCATCTGAGTTTTTGACCCAGGTAAGATTAATGTGTGTTAATAAATATTCCAAGATTTCATTAAATGAGTCGCAAGGTAACTCGAAGATATTGCCGTTTTTCCGAGGCATCTTTCTCCTAGAAACACACGTTAGCGCGTAATAGTGGTATGCACCCTCAAGTAATACGTAAAGATAGAGTATGCACTTGGTCATTTGATTTTTCAAAATAGTCGGGTATGTACAGGGGGGGGGGGGGGGAGGGGGGGGGGGGGGTTCACGTGCCCCGCCCAGGACTAAGACTAAACCAAACCAACTGATGTGGGTGTCTTTTAGGGTCCTTTAACACATTTCTGATGTTAACAGTGAAAAAAACGCGATACCCTCCGGATATCCAAGATGGCGTGGCGTCCAAGATGGCCGCCCAAACCGGTCAAATCTCATAAAATGACATATAGCAATCAAATTGTATGGTGAAAGTATAGTTTTACTAGTGGGATGCATGTATCATATCCAGAACTTTTGCTTTGTTAACAAACCTAAATCCAAGATGGCCGCCAAAATGGCCGCCAAAAATGGTAAAATTCCATATGTTGGCATATAAGCCAACATGTATGATCAGAGTATAGTTTTAAAAATGGGATGTATGTGTTAGACCACTAGAATCTCATATCAAGTATTAAACACCTTAAAATGGATCGTATTGTTGCTTTGTTAACATACTTTAAAACCAAACCGGCCGCCAAATCAATGGCCAAAATTGGACAAAAGTGGTCAAAATTCCATAAAAAAAGCATAATATCAACCGAAATGTATGACAAAAATATAATTTTAACGATGAGATGTATGTGTTAGACCAATAGTAACTCATATCCAGTTTTTTGTTCTGATAACATAGTTCAAAATCCAAAATGACTGCCAAAATGGCCCGAAATGGTTCCCGAAGTGGCTGCACAAATTGTCAAATTCCATAAAATTACAGGAAATGTATGAAACCTATTTGATGAATTGGTATATAAACCGGCGTATGTTAAATCTTTTCGAGGATCTATGGTTAAATCTCAGGAATAATAACGAATATCCATCATCAACCTTTGAAGTAAGTTTCTCATCATGCTCAAGTGTGAACCTGAAACCATACGAGACCTTTCAGATTGCTTTAACGGTGATCTAAAGGGTGTCTCAGAAATCGTGTGGAGGAGAACCCTTTTTCTTGAAAATGGTAGATTTTAGACCCCGCGTTATGCGTGTATAACGTGACTTATCTCAAAATCGACCCTTATCACGCATGTTTACAGAGTAATGATCGACTGCCCACCCCAGTACTGCTGCCCCCACCCCCACACCCCCACCACCCATCACCCCCCCCCCCACCCCACCACCCACCACCCCCACCCCACCCCACCCCACCCCACCCCACCCACCCGAGATATTAAGCTTATTTTAAGTTAAATGTGTAAAATACAAACAAAATTAATGTTTACTTTGAATTTATCATTTGCGCAACAGACGGGGTTAGAATGAGCATCGCTGGGACCGTAAAATCTATTTTGATTTTATATCATCGTCAAAACGTTCGGCAAAGGAGTCGTAAATGATCTATTATTACGTGATTTCCTTTCTTAGTAACCTTGACCTTGTACAGAGCAATGGAAAATTAAGTTCAAAGGCTTTTCTTTAATCAAACTTCTAATATTTACAAGTGACCAATTCTTGACAATATTTTCTCAGAAAGCAATGGCCAAACCAATATAATATAGGCTAACTGTGAGAGGCTCGAAGTGTTTGATGTTCAGACCTTATAACCTGACAACGTTCAAGACAAGTGCCGTGTATAAACATGGAAAGTGAACTGCATTAGTAGGAGTATTCCACTTGTGCATATTCGAGGGCACCTATATTCACGTGATACACGCCGTTCTGGATTTCCTTATATTTTGCTTTTTTTCGTGGTTAATGATTATCCACCCCACCCTTTTTTGGTTGGTTGGGGGGTGGGGGGGGTGACCGTTTGATTTTTATTTTCCATCGTCCTTACCTCTATGTCCCTGCCATTACTATTAGTCTTACATGTAAATTGCCTTCACATTTGGTATTTGCTCTCTTTTTGCAATTAATTTTTAATTTTTTGGGATGGGGGATACGCTATGATTTCAAATAAATTTGACACATATAACATGCACAGTGAATGATTTAGTGGGGAAATCGGCCCTGTAGCCATGATTTTATTTGAGTTAAGGCCTTCTTTGCTTCTGTGGCACTCAACCCTGAATGTGTACCCTGGATGAAAATCATCCAGGCATGGGGTATTACTCAGTCCATTGTTTATACAGGGGTAGATGCCACACAACAGCTGGCAGGCTACAGAAACTTAAAAATACTAAAATGTCCTCTTGCCCGCATCATCGACATCCCTCTAAACAGAGATAGGGATGATGCAGAGAAAACGAAAAGATCACTCCCCGCAGACACCTCGCCATCTCTCCATGGAAACCGTGCATAGTTGTCATGTGTGGCATTATTGGCCAATGATTACGGCCTATCTGTGACATACCATGCATGCTGAGGATGAGACCGAATCGAAATGCCACATTTCTGCTCGCCTGTCGAAAACTTTGACATACTGTCACAGTGGTTCGTATATAATATAACCCTCCAGTCGGGTTACACTATACCGAGGGACGCACTTTTATGGGATTTAGAGGAGGACTGGATTGGGAATATCAATAGAAAAAAACCCAATAAAATTCGTTTCCATGTATCATTTATGAAAGGAAACAAATTCACATTTTTAAAAATGTATTGTGCGTAGTCAAGTTGAAGAAAAAAGTACTCTGGCCCACATATCTCATCTCTTATTTCTTGTCATCACCTCGAGTCTGAATGGTACATCCCTTTAAAGGACCGTGGAGTTTGTTGCCATTCTGTGACCTGTGACTTTTCTAAAGCTTGCTCTGAATTAGTATACCACCAAAGTTGTCGTCACTCAGATTTGCTTACCGTAGCTTCTCTTTGAGTGTTCGGCACCCGGGGGGGCCAGTCAAACATAATGGTGTACACAGGCGTGACCAAAAAAACGCGTAAAAAGGGGTGTTTTTTCAGTGTTGGACGCGTCACGCGCGTGACGCGTTAAGGGTATCAAAAACGCTGATTTTCAAGAAAAAGGGTGGCTTAAAATACAGGTCGAACGCGTAAAAAGGGGTGTTTTTTAAGTGTTGGACGCGTCACGCGCGTGACGCGTTAAGGGTATCAAAAACGCTGATTTTCAAGAAAAAGGGTGGCTTAAAATACAGGTCGAACGTGTTTAGGGTAACTTGTTTTTTTCCCCGTTCCCAGAAGAATGTTATCTCCGTTCTTGTTTAGGGGTCATATTCTGGCAAGAACTTGTTTAGGGGTCAAAATTTGCAAGGAAAGCGCGCTAAAAACTTGTTTAGGGGGTGATTTTGCTTGCAGGGTAAAACTTGTTTAGGGGGTATCTGGAAAAAATTTGGTCACGCCTGTGTACACCATTATGTTTGACTGGCCCCCCCCCCCCGGGGTTCGGCACATCGAGTTTTTACCCATCGTATGTTTAGCAATGATATCCTTGTCGAAACAACCAACCACGTGAACTTTCTTTTAACGCCTATAAATTGTATTTACACGTCACAGCTATATAGAATAGTCAAATTATCCAATAGGCCTACTTTTTATCTTCCCGTCGCCTCAGCTCCCTATGTTGTCACAGATAAATATTCTTTACATGACCAAGTTTAAATTTAGAAACGTGCACAGATCCAATGAACTTATTCGATAATAGTGCGATTAACTCCGTATATAGACTTGCTTACTAGGCCTATCTACGAAAGATAGCATTTGGCGATTATGAAATATAGCACATTATGCTATCTACGGAAGATAGCACACTATGATTTTTACGTTAGATAACACAATATGCTGTCTACGGAAGATAGCACACTATGATATCTTTACGGAAGATAGCACATTATGCTGTCTACGGAAGATAGCACACAGCTATCTACATCTACGGAAGATAGACCACTATGCTATCTACGAAAAATAGCACACTATGCTGTCTACGAAAGATAGCACATTATGCTATCTACGGAAGATAGCACATTATGCTATCTACGGAAGATAGCACACTATGCTATCTATACGGAAGATAGCACACTATGCTATCTATACGGAAGATAGCACACTATGCTATCTATACGGAAGATAGCAAGATCACCTCTTTTTGATTACAGAAGACACATCTGCATTCATCTATACGGGTGGGTGACAGCACACTCTCTGCTTTTACACATAAGCCATGTAACCTATGTTTCTATCGTAGTTACACACTTTCGAAGTTTCCCTGGAAGTATACCAAAATCAAATAAATCTTTGACCAAGAACTTTGAATTGAAGTGTTAAACAAGAGTTTATCACTCGTACGGGCGATGAATTAATTGGATGTCATATGGTTGCAATCTACTCAGCTATCTACAGAAGATAGGCTGTTCCTTCACAACATAATTCTCATGAAAGCTTATAACGGTTTTTTCTTCTATTAATATTCTATTTAATCAGATAAATGCTTTTCTGTTTTGGAAGTGTAAAGTGAAACCAACATATCATATTTTATTCTCTTTCAATATTGAAGGTTTTCTTGACACTTTCCACGCGGCAGTCGTCTGCACTCGACACTTCAAATATTTCACAAAATGTTTCATAAATGTCAAAATTATTGAATTTCATCACCATATTTGGAATCACCATGAGAAATACATAAGAAATAAGTACAAACATGCCTGTTGGTTCAGAAATTCATGAGATAAGTCTATGAAAGTTAGGAAAGGTTTCTGACAAAAATCTTGTACACGGTAAAACGAATTGCCGCATGCATGAGAAGTGTTTAATCAGGTGCAACCAACAAAATCAAAATTTATTCTTGCGGAAGTTCAAGATATAAAATAAAATATTTGACGAAAGAGAAGCAAATCTGGTTGACTTTTTAAATCGCCTCTCAGCGGAGATGGTCTCGGGTCTTTGCAAAACACACTCTGTTACAGAACACTTGACCTTAAGTAAACACGGATACTGAGTGAAAAGCCAAGAAGCCCAAGGGGTTTACCTCAAGACATGTTGTAATATTGTAGCCAATAAACACTTGAAGGCACGTACTTTATCTTGAAATTTGTGAAAGAACTCAATTCTGATATTCTGACGCTTTCCAAAGGTATTTGTAAATTCAAATTTAGGTATATTTAACTTTATGAAGCAAAATGCGTCCATACACAGCTCTAAAAGAATGTGTAGGACTCAAAAATGTCTTGATGATAAATTCTGTCCATATAGTTTGATCATAGTTTAGTAGTTTATAGGCGTATACGGTATTTTGCAATTGCATGCCTTATCACACGATCTGCCAATTTAATACCGTGGTTATATACTTTGAAAATGTTGAACACATTTTGATCACGTTATAGAAACCAATAGGGGTGTCCTATTTCATTTAAGCAGATCGTTTATTTATGTACAAGTCTACACTGCACTGGGGGTAAATTGGGTGTCATTTGACACCAAAAGGGCTGTTAAGATTTGGGGCTTCAGGCGAACATCCAAAGGTGACAGGAAGACACCTTTAAAGAGTGCCATGACACCTAGAGGGATGTCGATTTGCTCTTGGCACCTTTGGATGTTCTCCTCAGGACCTATTTCTACGGGTGTCAGATGACACTTTCAATGGAGTTAAGGTAACGCCTTTAGGGTGTCGATTTGCTCATGACACCTTTGGATGTTCGCCTGAGGACCCATTTATACGGGTGTCAAATGACACATTCAGTGGTGTTAAGGTGACGCCTTTAGGGTGTCAATTTACAATTGACCAATTGACACCTTTGGATGTTTGCCCGAGGATCCATTTTAAGGTGTTTCATACAACATATGTGCATTCATTTGTGAACAATCACTTCCCTATTGGTGGTACCGTCTTATACAACATACCGTATGTGCATTTAATTTGTGAACAATCACTTTCCTAAGGTAGTGCCGTCTTAAACATTTGGTGAGAAAAATATGCCTATCAAATCTAACAAATATACATTCAATGGTGTTATACGTTCGGGGACGTCATGAGTGCCAACCAGGAGTGTCACATTCGACCAACGATGACCTACGATGGCACCTTTGGGGTGTTGGAGGTTCAGAGAAATAGCAAGGAGAAAATCAAAGATCACTCTTTGGGTGTAATGTGTCACCCGAATTAGTATTTTTGAAACCTTTACATTTTCAAAACTTGTAGTTACGCCATAAATGTGTCACAAGTAGTATACTGAATTCTCAAAAGCCTTCGAAATGGGGAAAATGACTCCCTAAAAGGTGTCTTTCGAGACTTAATGAGTGTCATTTTTGTCAGTATCTTTAACACCAGAAACCCAACTCCATGTGCAGTGTTACATTTTTAAAATTCAAGTTTTTGAAGTGACACCAAGTGGTGTTAATTTAACACCAAGACGCTTAACATCAACTACGTGTTGCACAATTAACACCAGAGCTTTTGCAGTGTATATGTAGTAGGAGTGTCTTGGCAGAAAAGAACAAAATATTCATTATTTATAGTTTATCATAACATATTCATCACACTAATAGCAACTCATCTAAAGTGATTAATCGTAACACTCTTATTAGCTGACATAATCCTGGACAACGTAGGCCTACACATGTTGTGAGATAGACTTTTACTCAATCTAAGTTAACGCTTTCCATGCGGCAGGCGGCTGCAGACGACATTCCAAATGTTGACAAACTGTTTCAAATTGTCAAAAGTATAGTATTTCATTACCATATTTGGTATCACCATGAGAAATGCATTGAAATAAGTACAAACATGCCTTGTATTGGTTCAGCAATTCTTGAGGTAGACCTTGAAAGTTGGGAAAGGTTTCTGAAAAATCTGTTTTATATTTGGTAAAACTAACTTCAGCCGCGTGGAAAGCGTAAAGAGTTTTAAACGGGTTCGCCGTCGGACAGGTTTTAATCTGTCTAACATACACATGTTCCAACACAAACAAACCCGATCATGAACACACGCACGCGCCCCTCCATCATTCGCAAAATTGCCAGCCTTGCTGAGGAATCTCGATTATGTTTCACTGTATCATCACATTTAACTGAAAGAACATATAATACATGTATACATTACAATAGACATATTTGTGAGTGATTATATCGCCCATGAGATAGCATGTTATTGGCATGTGTGCAATCTGACATTTATCTGTACATCTAAACAAACCAAACGAGAGGTAAAACCATGAGATAGTGTTCTCAAATATACAATACAATTTGTATGATATTTAACCAATAGAACCAACGACGCCAGAAGTTTTTGTCCTGGTTTATATTTCAAATAGTGCTTTTAGTTGAAAGGAGGTCATGCCTCGCCTAGGCCAAATACAGATTACTGCGACGGAAACGGTCCAAAAGTGTCGTAATTGTTCAATTAGCCTTACGCTAACCATTGTTAATCTATAACAATGTCTGTGATAAAATAAAATACCTTCTTTATTAAAAACAATATTCTCAACGAAATCTTTATATGAACAATTAACTCATTCATTGTAAGACTAGTGTCATATCTGAGGTAAATCATGTATCTCGTATTTGTCTTTTTTGTTGAAGACAAGTCTGAAGGAAAAGGCTATGAATGCAATCTGTGACATAACACATCCTAACGCGATACATTTTTTTTATTTTCTAGCAAAGATGTAAGGTTGAGATTTGGGAAGAAAAAGGACAATCAATCAAGCGTGACACTTCAATATATCGTCGCAAAAAGCTTCGCCGCAACAGTAGCCTTAGCGACCAGGCGACATGGGACTGTTTGGAGAACGTCGGGAGCGTTCCACGTCCAAATTTTCTGTTCCGCTTCTTACGAATCACTCAGCCATCTAAAGTCAACACCATTTGGCGTTGTCTACGGACTAACAAAATAGTGGATGTTAGCTCTCAACAGAGTCCATCGCTATCTTAAACACTTGATTCTGTATTCCTTTAGTCAAAAACAAGCTCACCTTATGTCCTAGCTTGATGCATGCGTGCCATGACAGGATGCGTTAAGTGACCCGATGACTCCAGGGACAATTCTTCTCGTTCTTGATATAGTCTGGCAAATTGAGAACTACGTGTGGGCACGTGTGGGTGCATGGTGTAGTTGAACTGATTCTAATAGTTATCAAAGTAACCGGTTCTATGTATATATATTGTTAATACCCGTTCGAACAGTAAGTGGGTAGCGGACAAATACCTGGATATCGTTATATTATCATTGCTATCTCAGTAGATAGCCGAAAGCTATCAATAGGCCTATGGCATTTTGTCATTGCTATCAGTAATATAGCATGTCACTGCTATCAGCAGTAGAAAGCATATCATTTACTATTATCAGTAGATATAATGGCATTGCTATCAGCAGTAGATAGCATGTCATTGCTATCAGCAGTAGATATAGCATGTCATTGCTATCAGCAGTAGATAGCATGTCATTGCTATCAGCAGTAGATAACATGTCATTGCTATCAGCAGTAGATAGCATGGCATTGCTATCAGCAGTAGATAGCATGTCATTGCTATCAGCAGTAGATAGCATGTCATTGCTATGTCATAATTCTTCCCGGTCTTGATATAAGTAAGTATCTGGCAAGTTAAGGGATATGTGTGGTCACGTGATGTGGGTGCCTGGTGTATTGAACTGATTTTAATAGGGTATAGTGGACAAATGCCTGGATCTCGTCATATCATCATTGATATCTTCAGAGTATATAGCATTGTGGCCAGGGGCGTAACAGAGGTTGGTTGTCAGGGGGGGGGGGGGGGGGGGGGCACAAAAAAAAATAAATCCTGGTTAGAATAATTCCGCCCCGGAATTTTTCGTAAAAGGTTGAAAGGTTGCCCCAAATTTTTCCCAGTCAGTCACCTCGTGAATTTCACGTAAGTGGTGGGGGGGGGGGGGGGGGGGGGGGGGGTACTGCGAAATTCTTTCTTTCTTTCTTTCCCTTTATTCTTTTCTTTCTTTCCCCTTTTTTCTCCGTTTCCTTTTTCTTTTTCCTCCCTTTTTTCCTTTCTCTCTCTCTTTTCTTTCCCTTGCCCCCTTCTTTTCAGTCTTTTCCCTTCCCCCTATTTTTCCTGGTGGGTAGGTTTGAATTTCCTGCTGAGCACCTTCAGGGGGGCACTGTGCCCCCCCCCCCCCCCCCCCCCCCGGCTGTTACGCCACTGATTGTGGCATTGCTATCAATCAGCAGTGGAACATTGTCATTGGTATAATCATTATGTCATTGTTATCAGCAGCAGCAGTAGATAGCACGTATCATCGCTAATTGCTATCATCAGTATAGGCAGCATAGGCAGCATGGCTATAAGCAGATATATATAATTTTGTCATCGCTTACATAGATTGCAGTATGTAATTGATATCAGCATTAATATATGTATAGCATTATGTCATTCTATCAGCAAAGTAGACAGTATTATGTCATTGTTATCATCAGCAGTAGATAGTATTGTACCATTGCTATCAGCAGTAGATAGCAATATGTCATTGCTATCAGCAGTAGATAGCAATATGTCATTGCTATCAGCAGTAGATAGCAATATGTCATTGCTATCAGCAGTAGATAGTAATATGTCATTGCTATCAGCAGTAGATAGCAATATGTCATTGCTATCAGCAGTAAATAGCAATATATCATTGCTATCAGCAGTAGATAGCAATATGTCATTGCTATCAGCAGTATAGATAGCAATATGTCATTGCTATCAGCAGTAGATAGCAATATGTCATTGCTATCAGCAGTAAATAGCAATATATCATTGCTATCAGCAGTTGATAGCAATATGTCATTGCTATCAGCAGTAGATAGCAATTATATGTCATTGCTATCAGCAGTAGATAGCAATATGTCATTGCTATTAGCAGTAGATAGCAATATGTCATTGCTATCAGCAGTAGATAGCAATATATGTCATTGCTATCAGCAGTATAGATAGCAATATCATATCACCCGCTATTAAAGTATCGCTCTTTAACATGTTTAACCCATATGCACTTTGTATGGTCGAAGAATGCGCTTCAACCAAGTCATACAAAGTGTGTGTACAGGGTGGTCCAAAAAAAACTATACCCAACTTTGGAGGCCATTTTCTCCTAGATGATAAAATATTTTAGTAATTTGGTTTGCATATTATTAAAGCATATATCGTTGAGCATTATTGGTGAAAATAGGGAAGATATTACATTAATATTTTTTGAGATATTGCTATTTTTAGCGAGTATGTGTAAAAATGGCTTTTCCACGGGAGCTGTCAATGCATCAACATGTTTGAATATGATATGAAACAATAATGTAATGACGCGATAGTCCTTTGACAAATGTTTTTGCGAGAGCTTCTTTTCAATATTTCAAGAATATTTGAAGCGCTCGCAAAAACATTTGTCAAAGGACTATCGCGTCATTACATTATTGTGTCATATCATATTCAAACATGTTGATGCATTGACAGTTCCCGTGGAAAAGCCATTTTTACACATACTCGCTAAAAATAGCAATATCTCAAAAAATATTAATGTAATATCTTCCCTATTTTCACCAATAATGCTCAACGATATATGCTTTAATAATATGCAAACCAAATTACTAAAATATTTTATCATCTAGGAGAAAATGGCCTCCAAAGTTGGGTATAGGTTTTTTTGGACCACCCTGTATATTGGTTGGTATTCGTATTTAATAACACTTCATCCTAAATTTCGTTTTCAAATTAACGAGAGAATGGCAGCTGCTGTTTTGTTTAATACAGTTGAATTTAACTCAACATGAGGTAAGTATCCTTGGTATGGCTTGATCCTCTTGTCTTGTTTCACCGCATACATCATCTATTGCATTTGCCGGGCATTTGAATTGCATAGGGATAGATGCCTTCTTCCATGAACGCAAACTCACTGGTTATATGATTTGAATACAGGGTGTCTCAAACAGTCGGACACTGTCGTTTTTATCTTAACGGATTTTTGTTTTATACTTGAAAAAGCAATAATTAAGATTCTTTATCAACTTCAGTCCACTATCCAAATTAAGGTCGTAGAACAAATGTTATACATCGTCTAATATAAATGTGTTTGAAATCAAGCTGTTGGGTGTATTTGATAACGCCAACATACCGCAACATACAGGGTGTCCATAGTCGAAATCTGTAACATTTTGATAAAGCATCAAGAGGATCAGATCGAAAGCGAACAATTGTTCAACTATATATCATATGGGCCTTCAAGAATAGAACCCTCAACAAGATTCTTAAAGAGAACTGTGGTATGTTTGGTTCGTTGGAGAACTATATTTGCTGAGACGTAGGCTATGGCCTAACATTTTTATGACATCTCAAATATTGTTGAATTTCATAATTGAAAAAGTTGTTTAATACCGAAAGCTTTCTTCCAATAAATCGGGGTAAACGATTTCTGCTACATGTATTGTCTATAATTACTTCTACACAGTGTGTGTCTCAAAGAATTGGCGATTGAATTGAATGAAACTACGTTTAGAGGAAACAGTATATCGCCTACACTTCATATACTAATTAAACATTCCATAATTCACACGGGAATTCACATCTTTGACAAAGTTTATATAGCTCTCTTATTTTAAGCCCAACTTTTTGAGACACACTGCACTAGTTAATTGAAACACAAATCACACATAGTCAATGTTAAGGTTGTCCAATCATACACGCTATTTAGCTTTATTAATCCACTCATTTACTTTCACACTGTTATATTATCGGTTGTCAGATTTAAATAGATCCAGCTGACATATTTGATACAAATATTTTATTTACAGTTAACACAACCATGATCATTGCTCATTCATTTATCCCTCCCATTCTAGTGCAAAAGGAAATATATTTGTAATTTAGATATCCAATGAACATAACAAAATTGAGTGGGAGCCGTATTAGGCCTATTATAGTGTTTCAATGTTGATGTACAAATTATGTTGATGTACATGCATATTGCGATAGCTCAAACTTAAATGATATATATTCGTGTTATTGCACAAAAGATCGGGTTATCCTATTAAACAAGGACATTCATACATGAATAGGTGGTTAAAACCGTGGTAAGCCTATTTCATCGTACAGAATCATTCTGCAACTTTTCGTCTATATAATGACTTTAGCAGAAAGAAATACAACTTTTGGAATTAGTCAGGAAATTTTGAACTTGCTGTACAAATCGTACACTCTTATACCAGTCTTGCTTACAATATCCTTCTTATAACATCACAACATCTGTTTCTTATATATATTACTCAATTCAAATACAGATCGCGCATCTTGAGAAAACATCAAAACAATATTTACAGGGGCTTAAAATGCCATAGTAACTATTTTGAAATTCACACCAACTTGATCAGCTTAAAGTTCTTGTCCTAATTCTATTAAGGATATAGTGCATAAGCCTAAAATAGGTCAATCTCTCCCACCATTTTGACTTGTCGGCTCATTGGCAAAATATGTCAATCTGGTGTACGGTGTCGGTGTAGACCGGAACGGAATTATATGGATTGTGAACGCCGGAATGCGGAATTATTGCGGGTCAATCCGGTCACAATTATCACTTCGCACCAAATCAAATCCGTGCGTGCATGATGATTGAAATGTTTAAAATGAGCAGAAAATCTGCATAGGATGGGATTAAGTTTCGTATGCATTTTACATATCATGTGAGTCATATGCTGATAATAGATGTATAAAGCAAATGCTATAGCAGTTGAAAGGGGGGGGGTCCAATCTGCACACTGTAAAGACAAGTTATATACAGAATATTCATAACAATTGACTCGTGTTGAGAGACATCGTTTTGAACAATTTTCGTGAAAATTAGTCAAAACCGATGCCCCATTAATGACTCATTTGAATCAAAATGACAATAATTTTTGTATGAGAATTATAGGTCTAAATACATTCTCTCCTGAATCGCCATTCTTTGGTATAGACATGGAACAAAAAGTCCATATTATTACAATGTTGCCCAATACATTTCTGGCTCTCGATATATGGTCTCTATATGCGGCTTGAATAGACTTACTCCGTCACATCAGAACGAAATAGTTTCCGATTCGAGTCAAAAAACTGGAGTGTTTAAAGATATAGGCTAACGTTGCAAAAAGGCAACGAAAAACAAGTAGGTCTATCCTGTTGTTAAAGGTTTTGACCCAAGCATTAAAGTTAAGTTGATGCATGTTTGACTTTTATATAGAGAAACCTCTCAGCGGAAAGTTGAACCAAAAACAAAAGGCTTTTTGTTTCCTATGGGAAAGCAATCAAAAAGAAATGTTATGTATAAAACATGTAATGCCTCTTTGCTTCATCGATGTTGATTGATATTCTAGTCTCTATCAGGTTTTAACATGTTTTAAAAGAAAAAAGGCTTTACTAAATCACAGCCCAATAAAACGCTAAGCCATTGCTTCCGCTTATCTAAAAGCTGTAACTCTTAAATGAGATTTGAAAAATAAGTTTTCAATTGACTTAACATAATTTGAAATTAGTTGCTCATTAACATATTTACACCGCTGCTAAGCTCAGCTCAATTATGCGCACTATTCCATCTGGTTCAGTGAGCATCGTACAGAGAGCAAGACTATTTACAACGTACATTGACTTTTAAGGGATCCCGGTATTTTTAAGGCGTCCTGATTTTATTAAATGGGTTGGTCACCAATAGATTGAGTAAAAGCTAATGAGTCATTTATGAATAAGAAACAAAAGCATGTTTTTAAGATTGAAGTGTCATCGAGTGTATACAATCATTGGTCACTTTATACATGTTATACAATAAAAAGGTTATAAAATATGTCCTTATAACACAACCCATGGTTCTTTAATGGTTCTTTTGTTCGAAAACGGTTCTGTATGGGCCATAATCATGCATAATGGTTGTTCCGCATATATATAAAGGTCTAGTTCTTATACAGTTTAAAGGACCCTATTCTTTTGGCGATTTCATTAGGCATGTTACAGAACATTTCTTTCTCTATAGGCCTACATCAGTTTTGAAGTATGATACACCAATGCGCATTAATCAAAATGATATTTTTATGTTACAAAAGAGATCATTATATTACAAAAATCAAGTGCAACTATTAAAACCCTTACCCTATTTGTTGCACAACAATCACAATTTGCGACCATTTGGAAAGGATGGGGTCCTTGTGGTTGACATTGTAAGGTAGCTAATCTTTGATTTGTTTTCCCCGTACCCTTATATGGTTTTAAAAAGCAAAACTAATCAATAATGACTCATAATATAAATTTAATCCACAGAATCAAGGGACGATTTGTTTCGCATCATTTCATAAATACTCCTCATATAGGTCAATGATCCTTTTAATCTGGTTATTTTATGTAAAATGCTATACACCACACTTCCGCCTATATTATAATACAGCATATTTTTGTAGACTATTCACAATTTATACAATAGCTTCGAACCTCTGTTACAATAGGCCAATTTCATATATCAAATTATATTTATAATTATTTACAATAGGATGCTGATCCTGGGATAAAGGGCATGTATCAAAATGCTGTATTGGTTGACATGGTTGAAGGCTTGAAGCACAAACAAAAACGTTTTAAAAGTGCTTCTGATTGATGCATTTGAGACTTGATATGCATGGCAATTTGAAATCCCTCATTGCTTTACTCTGCGTTTCTAATCTTTCCCCAAATGTCATTGTCTCAACATTGACTTATAACCTTTTTGTGCTCCAAACCCCCGGGGGGGGGGGGGGGGGGTACTCACGTATGTAAGGCATACGGGGACGTGCCGCTCCAGTGGGTCGTTTTTACATGAGACATCCTTAGCCATCGGTAGGCTTTTCAACTGAAAAATCCTGAGCCATGGGTCTATTTTTTCGCGAAAATTTGCAAAAATTAGGTCTTTTTTCCCGATAATTTGCGAAAATTTGGTCTAAAATAAAGCAAAACCCCTAAAAATGGGTATCGATTTTTCCAAAATCACCCTTAGAAATGGGTAGGGGTTTTGAATCTCCAGCGGCACACCCCCGACCAAACCAAATCTGAGTACCCCCCGGGCTGCAAACACTCTCCAAGGTGCAACTACCCCTGTATATGTTTACAATACTGATCACAAATGTATAAATGATACATAATGATGTTGAAAAAGACATCAAGAAATTACAAAATTTGTACCATTATACTTAATCAAGATATCGACCATAAATCATCCAAACCTGATATTACATTTACAGAAAGAACCCAAACCATTCGTCCTATCATTGTACATGACATGAGTAACTCCTTAAATGTGAACATGCGGGCAATACTGTATTAGATAAATAATTTCAACATGAATCAGGGTCCTATTGCATAACAGTTCAGATTCGTCGTCAGAAGAGGGATGCTTCTTAAATTCTCAACTCTTCTTAAGGGGATTGTTAAAGAATTCCTATTCAATCTTCATGAAATAGGACCCATGTCAAACTTTAGACCTGGGTCCAACTCTAAAGCTCAACCTTGGAAGAATTCGTTATTCTTCTGAACAAGGCTAAGATGAGTTCAACAAGAAGAATATTAACTGATATGCAATATAGGGCACAGATCATAAATCCATCACATTTCCATCCAAAGGTCATTTAGCCTAAACTTTACTATTGTAGACCGCAAAAAGCACGTATCACCATGTTGCAACTGAGAAAAGAGTGCATATTTTGATGTTTTTTTAAGTATATTTTAAAATACCAAACTTTTTCTAGCTCGGTGAGAGGACAAAGAAACTTGTTATGCCATCTGAAGCTATACATATACAATATACATGTACATGTAGATAGATATAATAGGTCTATGAATTTATGCATTCGGTGTTACTGTTATCATAGCACTTCCATGGCTTTAAATCATCAAATTATTAACAAATCAATTAAAAAAGCATTCATCACATTCATTTCAATTCAAACTTTCATTTCAAAATACAACACAATATTTCACAAATTATTTCCAAAATTCTCACACTCAATTGGGACACATAATACACAGAGGGGGCACGTGTCACAATATTAAATTTCTCAATCATAAATACATAATGCAAATCTAACATCTTCCTCACATACCACGACATAAAAACTTTGTATATAGGATAAATGATCATCCCAAAGCCATCAATTTGGGTTAATGGCTCCCATAGGACAATACCCGTGTTTGATCGATGTGCATATTTCACAATTCAGTCCCGCCCGGCGGGTTATGTGAAACGTATAAAAAAACACGTGCTATAATTCGTCAAACGTTCTCTAGAGGTATAAGAACTGGTTTGTAAAGTTTCGTTATTAATTTGCCGCTGCTTGCTGCTCTCTTGGTGATCACGGTTGGACAGTGCATTGTATACAGGCCTTACGGCTGTACCACAGAAACCCGCAGGGGTCACATACCGTCTCATCTTTATCACGTACATTGTGGGTGAGAGATAATCGTTGAAATGTCATACTCTTCAGGATGGTATCTCAGCAATGCCAAATATGAACGTTGACATTCTGTTAGCGGTCAAATTATATCTCTCGGTCTGTCTTCACAAACTGGTGTTGAAAGCCAAGTGGCGATTTGTTAACGTCGGCAAAACTTGAGCCTCATGTGAACCGTCAGATTCGCAATCTGTCGTTTCGTCTGCATGTATATCAATCACACATGATATATTTAAATTGTCACCCAATTAAAATATTCTAATCCTCATTAAGACATATTGTTTAATTCACGTAAAAATGGGATGAAATCGAGGCGGATAGCTCGACATTGTTTTAGTCGCAATTGGTTTCAGTACCCGTGGCAGTGTATGATGACATAAATCACGAGAATCATTGTGCAAAGACTGGGCATGATTGTGCCATCTTGAAAGGGTTGAAGTTGGGGACGATGCTGCGGCAGCTGCAGCAGCTGCCGCAGCCGAATTCAAAAGGCTGGAAAACTCTCCCTGTGATCTTGGGTACATTCCATGATTATGATGCTCATAGAAATAGTTATTGTTGGCGGTATTGTTATTCAGGTGACAGGAACATACAGATCCGCAAGATAATGCCATTGACCTGTGCTGCAGAGAATCCAAACATGGAGTAACTGGTAACGAAGAATTGGATGCATAGTGATGGAAAGACAGACCAAGATTTGACATACTGGAGCAGCATGAATCATTGTTGTTATTTAGAGAATTGGGATAAAGAAATCCTCCTTTCTCGGGGAAATTGTTCCCTAACCGAGATTCGTTATGATGATGGTTGAGCGTCAGTGGTGACAGAAGAGGCATTTTGAAATTGTGTGTTGATGACATAGGGTTCAATGTGGACGGAAATTGTAGCGCTGATGCTGATAGGGGAGGTGGTGCTTGTTGTCTTTTATGGTTCTCACTTTTGCCGGGCTCTTGCCAAAATGAGGCCGGTAGTCGCCGTTTGCGAAGTGGTACAGGGTTATCACGAGGTATGGAGTCTTTCTTGTCTTCTTGAAATGGTAGAATAAGACCATGAGGTTTGCTGATGCCTTCTCCATGGACTCCTCCTGCGCTACCTCTCTTATCAAACGGTGATCTCTCCGAGTTCAGTTTCAAGTCATCCTGTATGTTCGACATTTGCAGATGGTCTTTCAATGGCACATCCATGATCAACATATCGGGTTTGAATGATGATGATTTAGCGTCAAAATCTCTGTATTTAGTGTCAAAATCTCTGTCCAATTTCTCGGCACTCATAACAGGAGCCACGGCACATGTTTTGGTAAAATCACGGGATTCGTCAATCTCTGATTTGGATTGCGCTACGGAATTGCCGAGGAATCGAAAGTCAAACGCGGTCGATGAATCGATCTTATCGATATTCGGCGGGAAACTTTTAGGCGATGACGATGATGATAATGGCGATGATGACAACAGACTATCTGAGGATAAGTTTTGATCACGTTCGACTAAAACCGTGTTAGTTTTAGTTGCTGATGTGGAACTATCCAAAGCGGCTTTAATATCATCCGAAGCCAAATTCACAAAACGTAATAAGGTTCTGACATCTCCACCATGTTCCAAATTGTTTGATGAGTGAATTTGTTGTTGTTGACGATGAAGATGTGGCATTTGAGACATATTTAGGCCTATGTCAACTTGACCAAATGATGGGGAGGATGCGGTGGAAAAAGATGATGATGATGATGAAGATGTTCCACTCGGTTCAACACCATTCTCCGCCAGTTCAAACTGACAGCGAGGTTCCTTTACCGCAGCGGATGCAATCCCGCTGTGTTGTTGCTCGCCTTGAGTCATTTTAGCAACGAAATTCCCTTGTTTCTCCTGGGACCAATTCCAAGAGAAGCCGTTAAAATCGCTTCACTTAAAAAAGGTATAACGGCGAAATGAACTTGCCAATCGGTTACTGGTGACAAGAGGAGGGGATGGGTGTCGGCAGCAGCAGATGAGAAAGATAAAGTTTTGATGACGTCTATCAAATCTGCCTGAGGCGTACTACTGTGAACGCACCATGTGCTGTGAGAGACATTGGCTTGATGTGACACTAATAGGTCAAATGCATCACACGCGTCGTGATTGGTTCCCCGGTTAGATGACGATGTTCTGGCACACGCCGTTGATTTGCGTATATGGCTGTAAGTCAGTCACCACTCACCACACACATCAATCTAGTAACGTAAATCTATAGGGTAATTCATCCGTAAGGCTTGTGGAGATAAACCGATTGATAGGAGAAAAGAATAATGATGCGGCTCCTCTATCTACTGCTCAGCTTACATCACTTACTTACTGCGATTAATGCCAGATAGTGAACCAAACTTGTCCATTTTGTACTTTAAAGACACAGGAAACATCTAGATTGAACTCAAAAATATACAAGTTTTAAAGCTTTCAAAACTTTTATTTAGCGAGTGCCATCTTCAGAACAATAATTAAAAATTGAAACAGGAACTATCAAAATGCCATGACAACTGTCATGGTTAACAATTGAAAGTGTAGGCTATAGGTTTGGATTTAGTTTCACATCTGTCCATATGACAGTACTCAGTATGTCAGAGGTGCCTTTGAACAGGGTATCCCATTCGGAGGAATTTCTAATGTTAGTCCAAATGCATGTAATGAACCCATACATCGTATACGACGGTATATTATTAGATTCACATCACTAACTTGTGACTAACATTCACAAAGGCACCATGCTATCGCGACTTATAACGATAGAAGAATAAATCTAATTCGGCCAATGCCTTGTTGATCCACCTATGCATGATAAGTTGCATAGAGATATCGCTTCTTTTCAGGGATAAATCATATAGTGTGTAATAACCTGATTAGTCCAGTGACTCTTTGAGCAGAATAATCATCAGACCAAAAAAGCTAATTGTTGTTTAAAAGTTGTACATTAGGTGGAGGTTCTCCTAATAAAGCACCTTGGTCCCAACCCAGTGATAAATATGAATAATCAAGCTCTTGAAATCAAAGCATGCAATTAGGATGAAGTAAAGTATGACCTATATGACGTCTTGTACCGGGTTAAGGATCTTATGCATTAGGCTACAAGGCCCGCTTAGCAGCGCTATAAATTGGTGTCCTAAAAACCGTCACCAAATTTAAATATTCGCCTTCCATCAAAGCTGGTTGCTATATGACATAATTCTCGTGTGCAACCAACCGGCTGCAACATAGTGGAAACTCACCCATGCAGTTAGCAAGTAGTACCGCTCGTACACGCCCCGAATTTAAATATGGCCTGGTTGTACACGCGCACTGGGCAATCCTATAGTAATTGATAACAATAGGTTTACCAGACCGAATTAATAGCGCTCTTAAGCGGGCAATTTATGTCATGTTCTAGTCTAAATTAAAACGACCTATATGGTTGTGCGAAGAGATCAGTGTTTTAATAGCAGATGATCGCGACATTGTGCACAATTCCATAAAGCCATGAAAGCACGTGACTGTTCCAATATTAAAATGTTGATGTCTTCAAGAGTTGAGAACACACGTACAACATGGCTGACGGTTTTCAGACTTTCCGTATCAGATCATTTCGATTACAAACAAGTGCAAATCTGTCGCGCGTATAAGCTATTAATTATAGTACACGATACACGGTATACGAGAATACCCTTGTAGAACTGGACTCCATCATCGTAAGGAATCTGGGTACATGATAAATCAAGCTTATTGAACAGACCATGACTTCACTCGAGTGTTCCTGGGGAGAACCAGCAATACCTGCATGCGTCAGAAGAGAGAAGGGGGAGGGACGTCGTAAAATACATTTATTTTCATAAGCATCATCATGATCATAGGATATGATGTTCTGCATGGGAGCCCACATCAGCGCAACACGAAGTTAGGAACAAATGACCAGCATCACGATCGGCATAACAAAGGCGGAAAAGAATGGCACCTGGACCTCTGCTTCACCATGTTCACTGGCATTCTGGAGTATCTGCCTCTCCAAACCTCCAGAGCATATAGGCAAATCAGCTATCAATGATCCGCAACACCCAAGAGGGATTACAGCGGCGTAGCTATATGTTTTCATATGGAGGGGTGGGGGCGAAAAATAAAAGTGAACCGACAAGTACCTTACCAGAACTGGCGCAAAAACGAGCCTTCGAAAGCAGACAGAGCCAATCCCAACCGAGACAGTGCCAATTTCGACCGACAAGACTCGAGTATTGGGGGAGGGCGATCCCTCTGGCTACGCAACTGAGTAGGATTGGTAGTAACCAAATGAAATAACTGGAAAGGCAACCTTATCATCACGTAACACAAACGTGTCACTCTTCGTGTTTCCGCTTCATAACGCCCTACCAGTAAATTGTACTGCTCCATTGAAATTCTAACTTTCATCATACTTCCCCTAAATCATGTGCTTTGAGTACATGTAGGCCTACATCCACGTTTAGCTTCACAGCTGTATATGGATTTATCCTACCAAGTATCCAAATGCTCTGGACATGGACTGGCATGAGCCTGTGGAGTCCATATCACTCAACTTGCAAGACGACACCAATCAGCGGTGAAATCTTCAGTTCAAGCCTTCACTAAAGCTGAAGATGAAAAAGACAATGGGTCTGGCTGTATGGAATAATAGTCATCTCATCCTAAACACCAGTTCCTTGCTCTAAGATGAATCCTCAACGCACCTTTCATCCAAATTTGGTTACTTATCTGCCTTTTTTCGGCATCTGGGTGGACTATCGTCGTCATACTTGCATGGTGACATGTAAATCACTCCATTGTACAAAATGTCCACTTTTCAGAGAAGAGAAGGCTGGCAGTCTAATACAGTCTAATACAGATAAAGAAACTCATAAAGGTTACACCTAATCATGATAATAACAGATACGGGGTTTGTGTAATAATGTTAAGAACACTTTAACACTATATGAATAAAATCATTGATAAAGTAATCATTATACATGTAGTTTTTCCGGGTAAAAAGACAATAGTTTAATGTATCAACCAATTATTTAATACCTTTGGCCTCTTTGTCCTGTCTCGTCGCTAAAACTACAGTGACATCCGATAGAGAATATAGACGGATCAGTTATATTGTCCCCGAGTTCTGACTTCAGATGCCATTATATCTGAACAGTCGACCCTTGTGCCATAAAGTCACTCTCCAAAATCATGAAAATGGAGCGAATCTCATAATAAATATTGCGGTTAGTTCTGCAAATCATGATTACCAACCCCCTCCCATCTCCCGTCTAAATGCATGCACACGGCATGAAAATATGTAAAATCTTGTTTTGTATCAATTTATATGTTCATTTCCCAAAAAAATCTATTTATACGCTCACGTATGGCCTGCTCTTTCGTTTTTCCACAGGTTCTTCTTCCGTTCTAGAATGAGCTTGAGCTTTTGTCCCTTTTGCCTCCAACGCAGGTCTTTTTTTTCTACCTTTTACGATCATCCTTCTCTCAACTGGAGGAATACTGATCACCTTTGAGCACCTGTCCAGTGGGTCCCGCCACGCTTGCCGCCCTGTCAAACCCGGAGCGGGGCTCGATATTGGTGGGAGATTCAGTCCGCCGTCTCTATTGGGCGTGTCACGACCCCCACATACTGGATGTCGGAAGATGAGCGGTAGCTTGTAGTTCCGTAACAGGGTAGCCGCTTGATATCCACGGATCTCTTTCATTCGACCACGTTCAGATGGGTTGTAACGAAACATGCACGGGGAATAGGCAGTAGACACGCCCTCTCTTCCACGTGTTCCGTTATGTTCCGATAATGACTGGTGAATTTGGACAGTAGCACAGCCATTTCGTGCAGATGAACTGGAAGGCTGGAGTCGACCGAAACGTTTTGACGGTGTATTTTCGGCATTCTGATCGAAACGTTTTGCCGGTGTATTTTCGGCATTTTGATCATGTTCTTGTTGACGTTGCCACCAAGATTGTTGTGTGTCTCTTCTGAATGAGTACATAGTATATTGCTGCGTTACCAACTCAATCGTTATTGGTAACCACTGATCTCACTAAAGTTGCGTGGCGGTTATCTCACCATGATCAGGGAGGCAGACAAAAGTCATGGTGCAGATCCAGATTGAATGATCTGATCTGATGTGATGCTATATTCAGGACTACATTGTACTGATACAATAGATGACACGATTACGCAGATCGCAGATTACGCAGAAGTCGAGTTTTAAATTATAACGTAATGAGTGTCAGCAACTGAGTCGTTTTAGCACATACGAGACGTGAAGGTAGAAGTCATGAATGAAGAGTGTTAGAGGCCAATTAACTTTGCCAACATACTTTCATTATTGTCCTCGGTTTGTCTTGATGTAGATGTAGATGTAGATGTCCAGTAAACACAAACCGAAAACGTGAACACCGAACGTGAACACCCGTTCTGTCTGATACAATACAATACAATGAATGTTGCATGAAAATGAAAGATGATCTGTGTGCGTATGATCCACCTAGCGCCGTGTCGTTTCCATGGATGTACTCGCGTCTTTGATGAATGCGCATGATGACGCAGATACACTTGTTCAGCGCGTCACACAAAACTCTTTTCTGCGCCCGGTCAGCGTTGGGTGGGTGCACATGATTTTTGACACTGTATCGCTATTTGTATCTGTGTGGCATTAGTTTAAAGCAATCCTCATGTGTGCAATGGGGTGAATGGGGGGTGGGGTGTACTGTATGCTATACTGAATGATAGCACTGTGTACCATGTATGCTATGTACTTAAGATAGCACCGTATTATACCATGTATGGGCCTATATATGCTATACCAAATAGCTGTGGGTGGCAAAAGAGCTGCTAAACAAAAATAATATCTCTCGTATGCTATCTACAATAGAAAGCACTGTGTAGGCCTATGATATACTGAAGATATAGCTCTGTGTTCCATGCTATCTACTGAAGTTGACACTGCACCATGTTTGCTATACAGGGTGTCCCACCCTGTGTAGGCCTATATGTTTACTCAACTTATTGACCATGAAGCTCTAACAGTTGGTGTCACATATTTATACAAATTAAAAGTCTAAACGCTTAGCTTTCCGATGCCGTTTATTTCATCTGATTTGGTTTTGTCAATCATGAGATATGATCAATTAACTAAAGCTACCTAAAATCGATATTGTGCCATGTTTACAGAAAGAATGCTTATAAGCATCAAACCGATACTAACCTGTTCTTCCAATTGGCATCAATCCGTCTTGAAACATTGGGGAGGGGGTGGAGGTATTTTAGTCTGAATTTTTAAAATATTCAGTTCTGTTTGGCTACATAAACACTCATTCTATTATTTACCCTATTCAATCGCAATACAAAAAAATATGATTGCATAAAATTTGCTACAAGACAAATTATAAATATTTTAAACAGGTTCGCCGTCGTGAATAGAAAAGAGACAATTCTACTTTTGGCAGGAGACTGGGAAACGAGATCGCTTAGGTTTGAATTTCAGATGCTTTACCATGCGAGCTCTTGTGGCCCAGTGGATAAGGCAGTTGCCAGGCAAGCAACAGATCCTGGGTTTGATTCCCGGGCGAGATCGTTTTCCCATAATTGTCTCTTTTCTATTCACGACAGCGAACCTGTTTAAAATATTTATAATTTGCTACAAGACCACTCGAACAGGTGAAAGATTTTGTATCTCCGGAGTAGACCTTTCTATTCATTTCAAACTATAAAGTGGCACAATCTCAGGATTGAAAAATCCAAATTAGATTAAATAAACGGTTCTGAAAGCCAAGCGTCTCTCAACATGTATACAAATATTACACCAAATGTTAAAGCTTCATGGTCAATAAGTTAAACACGTGCACATGTTTTTGTTGATACACCCTGCACTGCAAAAACTCTGGTGTTAAATATGTTACACGTCTTGGTGTTAAATTAACACCACTTGGTGTCTGCAAAAATAGAGTTTTAAAAATGTAACACTACACATGGAGTTAGGTTTCTGGTGTTAAACCTGGTGTAAGAATAACTCCCATGGGTGTCATTATTCCACGCATGCGCCCGCACGGAGGTTGGTTATATTGGTTTTGTAACACTTTGGATTGTATATTTATACATTTGATCTAGTGATTCGATCTGATTAAATGGCAAGTAAGAACATTAATTCACAAAATCTTTCAAGTTTTAATAAATTTGAACCGTTGAACAGTGAAATAAGTTTTTGCAAGCATTTTATTTAAAAGTACTTCAACTTATCTAGCATTAATATTTTAACACCAGAAGGTGTAAATTAACACCCAAGGGATAATTGGACCCGTATTAACTCCAAGAGAGATTAAATTAACACCCTACAGTGTTACTGTAACATAGGATACAATTAACACCCTGGGAGTGTTAATATAGCAACACCCAAAGGATTGTTAATTCATCAACACCAAAGACTGGTGTTAATCAACACCAGAAAGTGTGGACCAGCTGGGACACTTATGTACCCTCGGTGTTGATTTTAACACCAGTGTTTTTGATAAGTGAAGCATATAATGCTATCTATAGGCCTACTGAAGATAGCATTATGTGTCATGTACTGAAGAGATAGCTCTGTGTGGCATAGATCTAGCCAAAATAATACCTAATTAATCATGTTAATAGCACTATTATACATGTGCCATGTTTGTTATCTAATGAATGTGTCATCGGATCGGAGATATTACTCTGTGTTGCAAGTTGGTGGTGGTTTTTTTTAAATATAAAGAGCAAATGTGAACAATAGCCCAACAGACATAAAACAAGGTTAATGAACTGAGTGATTAGAAATCAAACTGGTAACTCTCTACAAAGAGCTATAATGGGCCAATCAATTGTTTCACTGCAAATCGGAAAACATGCATACAAGAAACACAAAAGTTAAAATATGCCAATGAACGTGAGTGACATAAGAATAAGATAAAAGCCCAAACATATATAGAGAGCAACATCCAAATACATAAAAGATAATGTATGCTATCTACGGAAGATAACTCTGTCGGGCAATTTGCTTACCCTACATAGGGCCAAGCAAAAATATGGTTTATTTCATGCAAATAAGATCTGAGTGGTTGTGAATCGCGATGTACTGACACACATCACAGCATTTTACTGTCGGATTATTAAAAAAACATAGGTGGTATTAAAAATTAGTTTCAAGTTTTACATTAGGCCTACTGGATTTACATATATCACTATACCTTCCAAGTCTAATACATATTCAAACAATTCAACAGGACGAATATATGTCCAAATCCGACTATACCAAAGAACTCGTAAATAGAGAATGAATGAACACAAACAAAAAATCATCTTTAATTACCTTGAAATGTGAGTGTAACTTTGAACGTTATCATGGTGACTTAAGATACCACGCCACTAAATAGAACCCCTGTATACTTTTACATGTTAAAGGGGTGTTCAAAAACGTCGATTTTCTCGCTTATAAAGTGACTGGATTTAAATATTTCTTCAAGTTCATGATATTGTGATCATTGAAGTACAACATTTATATAGGGTAACCCTGACATTTTCGAGATATAAGACCCCGATCTTGGACAGCTGGCGTATCGCTCTCATAATATCATCGACAATTGAACAGTGTTGACAGAACATGTACAGTCAAAATCACACAAAAACATGCAAAATGTACTGAAAAGACCTCCTTTTGCACTATGGTATTAATAGGTATTAGTCCTAAAATCAAGAATATATTCCAACTTTGATTATTTGAGGGCAATAAGTGCCTTTCCTGATTACTTACGATATGATTGGGCCACGGGATGGTCGGCAAGGACTACAATCATTTAGTGGTGTGGAATCTGAATAACAAAATAGGACAAACATTCACTTTTCCCACACCGCGAATCGAACCCGGGCCTTGGCAGTGAGAGCGCCAAATCCTAACCACTAGACCATGGGAGAACTGTGAGTGCGCAATGATTTCAATTGAACTATGATCCACAAAATGCTCAATATATACACAACCAAAATCTCATTTATGGTAATGTATATTATTAATAGTACCACCATGCTATCGACTGAAGATAACCCTATGTGCCATGTATGCTATCTACTGAAGATAGCCCTGTGTGGCAAAAGGGCTAGCCACATGTATGCTATCTACTGAAGATAACTCTGTTTGGCAAAAGGGCTAGCCACATATATGCTATCGACTGAAGATAACCATGTGTGCATATGCTATATACTAAAGATAGTCTGTGGTGGAGCATTACGGCTAGTCAAGAATAAGGCCTCAAGTAGGCTATGCTATCTACTGAAGATGAGCTCTGCCGGCCATAGGGCCTCCACGTCCACAAAGCAATCAACTTACATTCCCTGCAAATAAAATCTGAGTGGTTGTGAATCGTGATAAAAAAAGTGAACACACTGCTGCGGTTGTCTATGTCTATGATTAATCAGATTATTTAAAGAACAAAACAAAGGTAATATATATGCATACTCTAAAAATCAGTTTTGAAGTTGTACATATTCTTGATTCATAGATAATACTACAACTTATAACCTTCTAATATATTTCAAACAATTCAATTGGACCTCCACATTTGATTGTAATTTTTAATGTGTGAATAGAGAATAAGTGAAAAGATCATCGTTAAATACCACGGTCTGAAAGTGTAAGATTTCCACCGGAGTTTTCAGGTTCAGATCAATGCTTGGGTGTAGTAATCTTAAGTAATCGCCAAGAAAATGGCTTCGAGGTCGGTACTATACCCTGAGAATTCGGCTGTGTACATGTTGAGCATTAATTGCCATTCATAGTCCAATTGAAATCGGTCTATATTCACCGTTCTCCCATATGGTCTAGTGGTTAGGATTTGGCGCTCTCACCGCCAAGGCCCGGGTTCGATTCCCGGTGTGGGAAGAGTGCTTCTTTTTGTCATTTTTTGTTTGTTGTTCAGTCATCATGAAGTCCAATCTTACACTGGCAAATCGTGGTTATGTTATGTTCTTTGAATAATTCGATTAACCATATGGACATAGGCAAGGACAAACGCAGCAGTGTGTATCAGGTTTATATCACGATTAACAACCACTCAGATTTTATTTGAAGGGAATATATTGTGATTGCTCTACGGGGCCCTATGGCCGGCAGAGCTCATCTTCAGTAGATAGCATAGGCTACTTGAGGAATAAGTTATCTTCAGTAAAGCATATATTGCACACAGGGTTCTTCATCAGTCGATATCGATATATTCAGTAGATAGCAGACATGACTCGCAGTGCTACACTCTAAGAAAAAAGGGTTCCACTTAGAACCTTTTTCTGTCCTGTATGTAGAACCCTGAGAGCTTATAAGGTTCTATAAAGAACTTTAAAAGGTTCTATAAAGAACCTTCAAAATTTAGGTAGGCCTGCGGACTTTCTTCATGGGCTTTTTTTTGGTTTTACATAATTATTTTCTGGCTAAAGAAACTTTTTCCAAGAACCTTAAAAGGTTCTTTACTAGGGTTCCAAAAAGGTTCTTCACCGGTTAAAGAATCTTTTGGGGTTCTTTCCTGATAACCCATGGGTTCTTTGTAGAACTAAAAAAGGTTCTTAAGCCAAGAAAATGGTTCTTTGTAGAACCTTAAGTATAGTGAAGAACCTTTTTGGGAAACTAGTAAAGAACCTTTTAAGGTTCTTGAAAAAAAGTTTCTTGAGCCAAACAAAAATTATGTAAAACCAAAAAGAATAATGTTGTTAAAGGTAGATGACCCGATCACATTTTTGTAACACAGAATTATTTCAAACATACGGAGATTTTCATATCATATGAAAGCTCGTATTTTTCTCATCATCATACTGAAATTTGACGGCCTAAATCGGTATAATTACGGAGAAATCGATGAAATAACGTCGAATTACCGCGAATGGTGGTAACCACCGATATAGTTTGTGTACTACTCAATGGGTACAGTTCACAGCATCTTGTGCGTCTAAAATAAGAACCATTAGAGCTATGCAACTAAAACATTGGAACACGACTTTTTTAAGGATGACCTTTCATGTAGAATAGAAAACTTCAAGTTGAAAATCGGAACATCTACCTTTAACACTGTTTTTCACTCTTTTAAACTTTGTGATGAGCCCATGAAGAAAGTTCCTAGGCCTACCTAAATTTTAAAGGTTCTTTATAGAACCTTTTAAAGATCTTTATATAACCTTAAAAGCTCTTAGGGTTCTACATACAGGACAGAAAAAGGTTCTAAGTGGAACCCTTTTTTCTTAGAGTGTATCTTCATAGCATACACACGATGTGTAATTTTTGGCTTCCTCTTTTGTCACACAGAGTTGTTATCTGATTTTATTTGAAGGGAATATATTGTGATTGCTCTATGAGGCCCTATGGCTGGCAGAGCTCATCTTCAGTAGATAGCATAGGCTACTTGAGGAATTATTCTTGGCTAGCCGTAATGCTCCACAAAGTTATCTTCAGTAAAGCATATATTGCACACAGGGTTCTTCATCAGTCGATATCGATATATTCAGTAGATAGCAGACATGACTCGTAGTGCTATCTTCAGTAGATAGCATACACACGATGTGTAATTTTTGGCTTCCTCTTTTGTCACACAGAGTTGTTATCTTCAGTAGATATACCTGACACATAATGCTATCATAGAATACATGGCACAAAATGCTATCTTCATTATAGATAGCATCAACGCACAGAATTATCTTCAGTATATAGCACATATATATAACTCAATGCCTTCTTGGGCTATAATTAACAGCAATTTTCTCGCTTATTAAGCAGTTTGTTGCTTCAACATTACATTTTTGATGAAGATCATGGTCTTGGCCTAGTGCGTGTCCATAAGGTTAGGAACTTATTCATAGTGATATATGACAAAACCACTTTGAAAGAATCTATTTAGGCCTATAATTGCCCTATTATAATCTGAGAGTAAATATTACCAATTAACCAAGCCAATAATAATGGTTAATTTCCCCAGAAATCATTGAATATTTTCACCAAGAAGTTATATAACTTGTTGATTTCACCTTCTAGAATAACTTATTTTCCATGCTTGGATGTAGTAATCATAAATAAACACCATCAGGAACATGACTTCGAGGTTGGTACTATACCCTGAGAATTCGGCTGTGTACATGTTGTGCATTAATTGCCATTCATAGTCCAATTGAAATCGGTCTATATTCACCGTTCTCCCATATGGTCTAGTGGTTAGGATTTGGCGCTCTCACCGCCAAGGCCCGGGTTCGATTCCCGGTGTGGGAAGAGTGCTTATTTTTGTCATTTTTTGTTTGTTGTTCAGTCATCATGAAGTTCAATCTTACACTGGCAAATCGTGGTTAAACGATGACACTTTCACTTATTCTCTATTCACGAATTAAAAGTTACAATCACATTTTGAGGTCCAAATGAATTGTGTGAAATATATTAGACTTGGAAGGTATACATGTATTATTGCTTACTTGCTTAACTCGGGTGGTGTCCCCGATCTACGATGGCTCTCCACACATTTTGGTCACTCATTGCTGTCTTTATGTTCCTAGTCTCCAATCCTGTATCTTGCTTGAGTAAGTCAATGAATGTCAGAGCAGGTCTTCCCGGCTTTCTTTTGCCATGCTTGGGGTCCAGTGCACCAGTTTGGAGACCTGCTCTATTATTAATATTATCTTTGATTCAAGAATATGTACAGCTTCAAAACTGATTTTTAGAGTAGGCATATCACCTATGTTATGTTCTTTGAATAATTCGATTAACCATATGGATATAGACAAGGACAAACGCAGCAGTGTGTATCAGGTTTATATCACGATTAACAACCACTCAGATTTTATTTGAAGGGAATGTATTGTGATTGCTCTACGGGGCCCTATGGCCGGTTGAGCTCATCTTCAGTAGATAGCATACGCTACTTGAGGTATTATTCTTGGCTAGCCGTAATGCTCCACAAAGTTATCTTCAGTAAAGCATATATTGCACACAGGGTTCTTCATCAGTCGATATCGATATATTCAGTAGATAGCAGACATGACTCGCAGTGTTATCTTCAGTAGATAGCATACACACGATGTGTAATTTTTGGCTTCCTCTTTTGTCACACAGAGTTGTTATCTTCAGTAGATATACCTGACACATAATGCTATCTTCAGTAGATAGCATACAGGACGTATTATTTTCGGCTAACTCTTTTGCCACCTAAATAGAATACATGGCACACAATCCTATCTTCAGTATTATAGATAGCATCAACGCACAGAATTATCTTCAGTATATAGCATAACTCAATGTCTTCTGGGCTATAATTAAAAGCAGTTTTCTCGCTTATTAAGCAGTTTGTTGCTTCAACATTACATTTTTGATGAAGATCATGGTCTTGGCCTTGTGCGTGTCCATAAGGTTAGGAACTTATTCATAGTGATATATGACAATACCACTTTGAAAGAATCTATTTAGGCCTATAATTGCCCTATTATAGTCTGAGAGTAAATATTACCAATTAACCAAGCCAATAATAATGGTTAATTTCCCCAGAAATCATTGAATATTTTCACCAAAAGAAGTTATATAACTTGTTGATTTCACCTTCTAGAATAACTTATTTTCCATGCTTGGATGTAGTAATCATAAATAAACACCATCAGGATCATGACTTCGAGGTCGGTACTATACCCTGAGAATTCGGCTGTGTACATGTTGAGCATTAATTGCCATTCATAGTCCAATTGAAATCGGTCTATATTCACCGTTCTCCCATATGGTCTAGTGGTTAGGATTTGGCGCTCTCACCGCCAAGGCCCGGGTTCGATTCCCGGTGTGGGAAGAGTGCTTATTTTTGTCATTTTTTGTTTTT
This sequence comes from Ophiura sarsii, assembly GCA_035610835.1. Taxonomy (NCBI): domain Eukaryota; kingdom Metazoa; phylum Echinodermata; class Ophiuroidea; order Amphilepidida; family Ophiuridae; genus Ophiura; species Ophiura sarsii. The sequence goes on along the minus strand of CM069441.1, from coordinate 32,437,112 downwards.
TGTTCAGTCATCATATAGTCCAATCTTACACTGGCAAATCGTGGTTAAACGATGATACTTTCACTTATTCTCTATTCACGAATTAAAAGTTACAATCACATTTTGAGGTCCAAATGAATTGTTTGAAATATAGTAGACTTGGAAGGTATACATGTATTATTGCTTACTTGCTTAACTCGGGTGGTGTCCCCGATTTACGATGGCTCTCCACACATTTTGGTCATTCATTGCTGTCTTTATGTTCCTGGTCTCCAATCCTGTATCTTACTTGAGTAAGTCAATGAATGTCAGAGCAGGTCTTCCCGGCTTTCTTTTGCCATGCTTGGGGTCCAGTGCACCAGTTTGGAGACCGGCTCTATTATTATTATTATTATCTATGATTCAAGAATATGTACAGCTTCAAAGAGTAGGCATATCACCTATGTTATGTTCTTTGAATAATTCGATTAACCATATGGACATAGACAAGGACAAACGCAGCAGTATGTATCAGGTTTATATCACGATTATCAACCACTCAGATTTTATTTGAAGGGAATATATTGTGATTGCTCTACGAGGCCCTATGGCCGGCAGAGCTCATCTTCAGTAGATAGCATAGGCTACTTGGGGAATTATTCTTGGCTAGCCGTAATGCTCCACAAAGTTATCTTCAGTAAAGCATATATTGCACACAGGGTTCTTCATCAGTCGATATCGATATATTCAGTAGATAGCAGACATGACTCGCAGTGTTATCTTCAGTAGATAGCATACACACGATGTGTAATTTTTGGCTTCCTCTTTTGTCACACAGAGTTGTTATCTTCAGTAGATATACCTGACACATAATGCTATCTTCAGTAGATAGCATACAGGACGTATTATTTTCGGCTAACTCTTTTGCCACCTAAATAGAATACATGGCACACAATCCTATCTTCAGTATTATAGATAGCATCAACGCACAGAATTATCTTCAGTATATAGCATAACTCAATGTCTTCTGGGCTATAATTAAAAGCAGTTTTCTCGCTTATTAAGCAGTTTGTTGCTTCAACATTACATTTTTGATGAAGATCATGGTCTTGGCCTTGTGCGTGTCCATAAGGTTAGGAACTTATTCATAGTGATATATGACAATACCACTTTGAAAGAATCTATTTAGGCCTATAATTGCCCTATTATAGTCTGAGAGTAAATATTACCAATTAACCAAGCCAATAATAATGGTTAATTTCCCCAGAAATCATTGAATATTTTCACCAAGAAGTTATATAACTTGTTGATTTCACCTTCTAGAATAACTTATTTTCCATGCTTGGATGTAGTAATCATAAATAAACACCATCAGGATCATGACTTCGAGGTCGGTACTATACCCTGAGAATTCGGCTGTGTACATGTTGAGCATTAATTGCCATTCATAGTCCAATTGAAATCGGTCTATATTCACCGTTCTCCCATATGGTCTAGTGGTTAGGATTTGGCGCTCTCACCGCCAAGGCCCGGGTTCGATTCCCGGTGTGGGAAGAGTGCTTATTTTTGTCATTTTTTGTTTTTTGTTCAGTCATCATATAGTCCAATCTTACACTGGCAAATCGTGGTTAAACGATGATACTTTCACTTATTCTCTATTCACGAATTAAAAGTTACAATCACATTTTGAGGTCCAAATGAATTGTTTGAAATATAGTAGACTTGGAAGGTATACATGTATTATTGCTTACTTGCTTAACTCGGGTGGTGTCCCCGATCTACGATGGCTCTCCACACATTTTGGTCATTCATTGCTGTCTTTATGTTCCTGGTCTCCAATCCTGTATCTTACTTGAGTAAGTCAATGAATGTCAGAGCAGGTCTTCCCGGCTTTCTTTTGCCATGCTTGGGGTCCAGTGCACCAGTTTGGAGACCGGCTCTATTATTATTATTATTATCTATGATTCAAGAATATGTACAGCTTCAAAGAGTAGGCATATCACCTATGTTATGTTCTTTGAATAATTCGATTAACCATATGGACATAGACAAGGACAAACGCAGCAGTATGTATCAGGTTTATATCACGATTATCAACCACTCAGATTTTATTTGAAGGGAATATATTGTGATTGCTCTACGAGGCCCTATGGCCGGCAGAGCTCATCTTCAGTAGATAGCATAGGCTACTTGGGGAATTATTCTTGGCTAGCCGTAATGCTCCACAAAGTTATCTTCAGTAAAGCATATATTGCACACAGGGTTCTTCATCAGTCGATATCGATATATTCAGTAGATAGCAGACATGACTCGTAGTGCTATCTTCAGTAGATAGCATACACACGATGTGTAATTTTTGGCTTCCTCTTTTGTCACACAGAGTTGTTATCTTCAGTAGATATACCTGACACATAATGCTATCATAGAATACATGGCACAAAATGCTATCTTCATTATAGATAGCATCAACGCACAGAATTATCTTCAGTATATAGCACATATATATAACTCAATGCCTTCTTGGGCTATAATTAACAGCAATTTTCTCGCTTATTAAGCAGTTTGTTGCTTCAACATTACATTTTTGATGAAGATCATGGTCTTGGCCTAGTGCGTGTCCATAAGGTTAGGAACTTATTCATAGTGATATATGACAAAACCACTTTGAAAGAATCTATTTAGGCCTATAATTGCCCTATTATAATCTGAGAGTAAATATTACCAATTAACCAAGCCAATAATAATGGTTAATTTCCCCAGAAATCATTGAATATTTTCACCAAGAAGTTATATAACTTGTTGATTTCACCTTCTAGAATAACTTATTTTCCATGCTTGGATGTAGTAATCATAAATAAACACCACCAGGAACATGACTTCGAGGTCGGTACTATACCCTGAGAATTCGGCTGTGTACATGTTGAGCATTAATTGCCATTCATAGTCCAATTGAAATCGGTCTATATTCACCGTTCTCCGATATGGTCTAGTGGTTAGGATTTGGCGCTCTCACCGCCAAGGCCCGGGTTCTTCCTGGTGTGGGAAGAGTGCTTATTTTTGTCATTTTTTGTTTGTTGTTCAGTCATCATATAGTCCAATCTTACACTGGCAAATCGTGGTTAAACGATGATACTTTCACTTATTCTCAATGAATTGTTTGAAATATATTAGACTTGGAAGGTATACATGTATTATTGCTTACTTGCTTAACTCGGGTGGTGTCCCCGATCTACGATGGCTCTCCACACATTTTGGTCATTCATTGCTGTCTTTATGTTCCTGGTCTCCAATCCTGTATCTTACTTGAGTAAGTCAATGAATGTCAGAGCAGGTCTTCCCGGCTTTCTTTTGCCATGCTTGGGGTCCAGTGCACCAGTTTGGAGACCGGCTCTATTATTATTATTATTATCTATGATTCAAGAATATGTACAGCTTCAAAGAGTAGGCATATCACCTATGTTATGTTCTTTGAATAATTCGATTAACCATATGGACATAGACAAGGACAAACGCAGCAGTATGTATCAGGTTTATATCACGATTATCAACCACTCAGATTTTATTTGAAGGGAATATATTGTGATTGCTCTACGAGGCCCTATGGCCGGCAGAGCTCATCTTCAGTAGATAGCATAGGCTACTTGAGGAATTATTCTTGGCTAGCCGTAATGCTCCACAAAGTTATCTTCAGTAAAGCATATATTGCACACAGGGTTCTTCATCAGTCGATATCGATATATTCAGTAGATAGCAGACATGACTCGTAGTGCTATCTTCAGTAGATAGCATACACACGATGTGTAATTTTTGGCTTCCTCTTTTGTCACACAGAGTTGTTATCTTCAGTAGATATACCTGACACATAATGCTATCATAGAATACATGGCACAAAATGCTATCTTCATTATAGATAGCATCAACGCACAGAATTATCTTCAGTATATAGCACATATATATAACTCAATGCCTTCTTGGGCTATAATTAACAGCAATTTTCTCGCTTATTAAGCAGTTTGTTGCTTCAACATTACATTTTTGATGAAGATCATGGTCTTGGCCTAGTGCGTGTCCATAAGGTTAGGAACTTATTCATAGTGATATATGACAAAACCACTTTGAAAGAATCTATTTAGGCCTATAATTGCCCTATTATAATCTGAGAGTAAATATTACCAATTAACCAAGCCAATAATAATGGTTAATTTCCCCAGAAATCATTGAATATTTTCACCAAGAAGTTATATAACTTGTTGATTTCACCTTCTAGAATAACTTATTTTCCATGCTTGGATGTAGTAATCATAAATAAACACCATCAGGAACATGACTTCGAGGTTGGTACTATACCCTGAGAATTCGGCTGTGTACATGTTGAGCATTAATTGCCATTCATAGTCCAATTGAAATCGGTCTATATTCACCGTTCTCCCATATGGTCTAGTGGTTAGGATTTGGCGCTCTCACCGCCAAGGCCCGGGTTCGATTCCCGGTGTGGGAAGAGTGCTTATTTTTGTCATTTTGTTTGTTTGTTGTTCAGTCATCATGAAGTTCAATCTTACACTGGCAAATCGTGGTTAAACGATGACACTTTCACTTATTCTCTATTCACGAATTAAAAGTTACAATCACATTTTGAGGTCCAAATGAATTGTGTGAAATATATTAGACTTGGAAGGTATACATGTATTATTGCTTACTTGCTTCACTCGGGTGGTGTCCCCGATCTACGATGGCTCTCCACACATTTTGGTCACTCATTGCTGTCTTTATGTTCCTAGTCTCCAATCCTGTATCTTGCTTGAGTAAGTCAATGAATGTCAGAGCAGGTCTTCCCGGCTTTCTTTTGCCATGCTTGGGGTCCAGTGCACCAGTTTGGAGACCTGCTCTATTATTAATATTATCTTTGATTCAAGAATATGTACAGCTTCAAAACTGATTTTTAGAGTAGGCATATCACCTATGTTATGTTCTTTGAATAATTCGATTAACCATATGGATATAGACAAGGACAAACGCAGCAGTGTGTATCAGGTTTATATCACGATTAACAACCACTCAGATTTTATTTGAAGGGAATGTATTGTGATTGCTCTACGGGGCCCTATGGCCGGTTGAGCTCATCTTCAGTAGATAGCATAGGCTACTTGAGGTATTATTCTTGGCTAGCCGTAATGCTCCACAAAGTTATCTTCAGTAAAGCATATATTGCACACAGGGTTCTTCATCAGTCGATATCGATATATTCAGTAGATAGCAGACATGACTCGCAGTGTTATCTTCAGTAGATAGCATACACACGATGTGTAATTTTTGGCTTCCTCTTTTGTCACACAGAGTTGTTATCTTCAGTAGATATACCTGACACATAATGCTATCTTCAGTAGATAGCATACAGGACGTATTATTTTCGGCTAACTCTTTTGCCACCTAAATAGAATACATGGCACAAAATCCTATCTTCAGTATTATAGATTGCATCAACGCACAGAATTATCTTCAGTATATAGCATAACTCAATGTCTTCTGGGCTATAATTAAAAGCAGTTTTCTCGCTTATTAAGCAGTTTGTTGCTTCAACATTACATTTTTGATGAAGATCATGGTCTTGGCCTTGTGCGTGTCCATAAGGTTAGGAACTTATTCATAGTGATATATGACAATACCACTTTGAAAGAATCTATTTAGGCCTATAATTGCCCTATTATAGTCTGAGAGTAAATATTACCAATTAACCAAGCCAATAATAATGGTTAATTTCCCCAGAAATCATTGAATATTTTCACCAAGAAGTTATATAACTTGTTGATTTCACCTTCTAGAATAACTTATTTTCCATGCTTGGATGTAGTAATCATAAATAAACACCATCAGGATCATGACTTCGAGGTCGGTACTATACCCTGAGAATTCGGCTGTGTACATGTTGAGCATTAATTGCCATTCATAGTCCAATTGAAATCGGTCTATATTCACCGTTCTCCCATATGGTCTAGTGGTTAGGATTTGGCGCTCTCACCGCCAAGGCCCGGGTTCGATTCCCGGTGTGGGAAGAGTGCTTATTTTTGTCATTTTTTGTTTTTTGTTCAGTCATCATATAGTCCAATCTTACACTGGCAAATCGTGGTTAAACGATGATACTTTCACTTATTCTCTATTCACGAATTAAAAGTTACAATCACATTTTGAGGTCCAAATGAATTGTTTGAAATATAGTAGACTTGGAAGGTATACATGTATTATTGCTTACTTGCTTAACTCGGGTGGTGTCCCCGATCTACGATGGCTCTCCACACATTTTGGTCATTCATTGCTGTCTTTATTCCTGGTCTCCAATCCTGTATCTTGCTTGAGTAAGTCAATGAATGTCAGAGCAGGTCTTCCCGGCTTTCTTTTGCCATGCTTGGGGTCCAGTGCACCAGTTTGGAGACCGGCTCTATTATTATTATTATTATTATCTATGATTCAAGAATATGTACAGCTTCAAAACTGATTTTTAGAGTAGGCATATCACCTATGTTATGTTCTTTGAATAATTCGATTAACCATATGGACATAGACAAGGACAAACGCAGCAGTGTGTATCAGGTTTATATCACGATTAACAACCACTCAGATTTTATTTGAAGGGAATGTATTGTGATTGCTCTACGGGGCCCTATGGCCGGTTGAGCTCATCTTCAGTAGATAGCATAGGCTACTTGAGGTATTATTCTTGGCTAGCCTTAATGCTCCACAAAGTTATCTTCAGTAAAGCATATATTGCACACAGGGTTCTTCATCAGTCGATATCGATATATTCAGTAGATAGCAGACATGACTCGCAGTGCTATCTTCAGTAGATAGCATACACACGATGTGTAATTTTTGGCTTCCTCTTTTGTCACACAGAGTTGTTATCTTCAGTAGATATACCTGACACATAATGCTATCTTCAGTAGATAGCATACAGGACGTATTATTTTCGGCTAACTCTTTTGCCACCTAAATAGAATACATGGCACAAAATCCTATCTTCAGTATACGGATAGCATCAACGCACAGAATTATCTTCAGTATATAGCATATACAGGGTGTCTCAAAAAAAACCGTGCACGTGTTTACCCAGCTTATTGACCGTGAACTTATAGAATTTGGTGTAACAATTGTATACATAGTGATAGCCATAACGGTTAGCTTTCATATTCCGTTTATTTCATCTGATTTGGATTTGTCAATCTTGAGATATGACCAATTAACTAAAGCTTCCTAAAGTCGATGTTGTGCCACTTTACAGTTTGCAATGAATATAGAAAGGGTTACTCCGGAGAGAAGGGTTGTTACCACCGGGGTTACCACCCCCTAAAAAATCCAATCCGAAATGCAGAGTATGCTTATTTGGGTACCATGTTATAGCTAGAGGTTCCCTCTATCCATACATACTAAAACAAGTACAAACATCCCACGCATGACGTCACAATGACGTCACCAAACATGGCCGACCTCAAAATCCCGCCGTATTCGCTGGACAGTGAAATATCATAGAAATCTTCGCCAAAAAAGTTCTAAATATCGGAATTTCACCCGATTTTTTGCTTATAAGTGATGGAAATGGTGTTTCTAACATAGGCCTATGCTAAAATATTTTAGGAACATACAATAAAAATATTTTTCAAAATGGCGATTTAAAAAAAATTTGTAAGGTGGCAACCACCCCCTACAATCGCACTTTGACGGCTTACCCTACCCCCGGGTAAGGTGGCAGCCTCAATTTGTTTTCGTCAAAATGAGCGTAGGGAATGTAAAAGCGATCACCTAGACGCCCTAGGTTACTGTTTTGTGCGTTCTAGCGCAATCGGCGACCACCCTCCCTTAAGAGGACGAGGGTTTTATGAAATAAACGGCATATGAAAGCTAAGTGTTTGGTCTATCAATACGTATACAATTGTTACACCAAATTCTAGAAGTTCATGGTCAATAAGTTGGGTAAACACGTGCACGGTTTTTTTTGAGACACCCTGTATATATAAATCAATGCCTTCTTGGACTATAATTAAAAGCAATTTTCTCGCTTATTAAGCAGTTTGTTGCTTCAACATTACATTTTTGATGAAGATCATGGTCTTGGCCTTGTGCGTGTCCATAAGGTTAGGAACTTATTCATAGTGATATATGACAAAACCACTTTGAAAGAATCTATTTAGGCCTATAATTGCCCTATTATAGTCTGAGAGTAAATATTACCAATTGACCAAGCCAATAATAATGGTTAATTTCCCCAGAAATCATTGAATATTTTCACCAAGAAGTTATATAACTTGTTGATTTCACCTTCTAGAATAACTTATTTTCCATGCTTGGATGTAGTAATCATAAATAAACACCATCAGGAACATGACTTCGAGGTCGGTACTATACCCTGAGAATTCGGCTGTGTACATGTTGAGCATTAATTGCCATTCATAGTCCATTTGAAGTCGATCTCTAGTCACCGTTCTCCCATATGGTCTAGTGGTTAGGATTTGGCGCTCTCACCGCCAAGGCCCGGGTTCGATTCCCGGTGTGGGAAGAGTGTTTATTTTTGTCATTTTTTGTTTGTTGTTCAGTCATCATGAAGTCCAATCTTACACTGGCAAATCGTGGTTAAATAAACGATGATACTTTCACTTATTCTCTATTCACGAATTAAAAGTTACAATCACATTTTGAGGTCCAAATGAATTGTTTGAAATATATTAGACTTGGAAGGTATGTATTATTGCTTACTTGCTTAACTCCGGGGCTTAACTCGGTGGTGCCAAAACAAAACAAAAACAAAAAAGTACTTCCTAGATAAATTTGACTTTAGATTATTTTGGTGGAATGTTGAAATTTTTAATCAAAAACTGATTTTGTTAGGTTGTCAGAAAACTTTTTGGCGCCAAAAGTGATTTTTTGGCAAAAATGTAGAAATCACTATTTTTGGGGAAATTTAATACCAAAAATAGATTCTCCGACTCATTTCATTTGAAAAATTGTATACTTTTATGCGCATTATACATTATTAGTTTAAAAGTTACAGTGCTTGATAAATTTCATATATTTTGGGTTGACACTGCCCCTAAGCTAGTCCAATTTAAGCTAGTCCACCAGGCTTGACTAGCCTGCTCGACTAGTTTAAAGTTAGTCCAGTCTCTGCCTGACTAGTTTAAGTTTTCAGTGATGTACCACAGCTTTCCTACATACTGAGGCTTTCTCATGTGAACACTGAGCAACATTGAACATTGCACAGAAGTATTCATGCATCTAATTTGTGTATTATGTAGCTATTAATGATTTGTGCCAGAATTAAAAGAGGAATACCAAACTAATCTTTTCTATTGTTATTGATGGATGATTTACAATATCTATGAATTCAAAGTATTGAAATGTAAACCATGATGTCATTTTCTGTAAATCCCATTGTACAGACTAGTAAATTACATGGTTTACGCAAATATGCTAGCGGTCTTATTTTTCATTGAATCTCAGATTTTCAGAATATTATCATTATTAATTGGGCTTTGCACTGATGGTGAATTGGTCATGGTCCAGTGGTTTTGAAAAAGTAAAAAACAGCCATGAAACAGAGTCATATTTTTTTGATACACCCTGTTGTAGCAATCAAAATAGATTCTCTGTAAATAAAATCTGAGTGTTTGTGAATCGTGATATAAAACTGAAACATGCACACTGCTGCGTTTATCTGTCCTTGATTAACCAAAAAATATTCAAAGAACATAACAAAGGTGATCTTTTTATACGCCAACTCAAAAATCAGTTTTGAAGTTTTACATTCTTAATTCAAGAATGGACTATTCCAGATAAAAATGACCTCCCCCCTATAGCGGACAAATAGTTATTTTAATTTTTAGTCCGGAATTCCATGACTCCCTCTATGAAAAGTATATGGAATTCCAGATCAAACTTCAAAAAAGTATAGAATTCCAAATCACACTTCAAAAAAGTATAGAATTCCAGATCAAACTTTAAAAAAAGTATGGAATTCCCCCGGGGAATTCCAGATCAAACTTCAAAAAAAGTATGGAATTCCAGATCAAACTTTAAAAAAGTATGGAATTGGTGGAAAAAAGTCTGGAATTCCGATGCCCTCTGTTATAGGGGGAGGGGGGGGGGGGGGAGGTGGGTCTAAATTGTGAAAAGTCTGGAATTCCAAGAACATGTGCCAAAAAGGTATGTATTCCATTGAAAATTGGTGGGGAATTCCGATGTCCTCTATAGGGGGGGGGGGGGGTCATTATTATCTCATCTGGAATAGCCCAATAATAATACAAGAGTATAGTCTAATTAGTAATAGCAATATATTTCAAACAAATCAATATATATAAGGACCTCAAAATATGATTATCACTTTTAATTTGTGAATAGAGAATAAGTGAAAAGATCATCGTTAATTACCACGATTTACAATTGGACTTAATAATGTATGAGTGAATATTTGGAGTAATTCTGTTATACCCTTCACAGGAGTATTCACAGTGCATGATTTTTAAGAACGACGCATACTACTAATGTAGGGTGTGGAGGGTATTACAGAATTATGCCGAATATGGACAAACAAAAAATGACAAAAAAACACTCTTCCCACACCGGGAATCGAACCCGGGCCTTGGCGGTGAGAGCGCCAAATCCTAACCACTAGACCATATGGGAGAACGGTGAATACACTCGGATTTTAATTGGACTATGAACCACAACGGCTCAACATGTACACCGCCAAATTCTCATTCATGGTAATAATGTATCCAAATGTACCACCACGAACTTCCAAGCATGATCGACGTAGGTCTACTACAAATCAAAGTAGGCCTATACGACATAAAATCCCCGCGCGCTAAATCAACTCTTGTGGAAAATTATTGTTTTGATTTGAGAAGGTGCAATCTGAGACGAATATACCTGATTCAGGTATATTTGTCTCAGGTGCAATCAAGTCATATAGGCCTAATAATAAGTAATATATAATTTGTGCGATTATTCAATGACTGCTATGAAAATTGACGATCATTTATTATTGGTTTAGTTGACGGGCGGAACGGACTACGACTATAGTGGCCCAGTAAAGGCCCTATTGTACACCAAAGAATTTAAATGACTAATTAACTAACTAATTAGCTTATTAATTAAGTAAATAACGCCGCATTTGTATAATTCATGAATAATTAAGTATAGCTGATTATTTAAATGATTTAAGCAATCGGCGGTAAACTTCAGAGTCGTAGTCTCATTCCGAGTCTTATGACTACCTGATTTGCGACGTGTTGTCTCGGGTCCCTGGAGGTAGGCTAGCCTATATACTACACTGCAAAAACACCGGTGTTAAAAATAACACCGTTCGGTGTTCTGAGAGGTCCACACCAATTAGTGTTATTTTAACACTATCTTGGTGTTACATTAACACTTACAGTGTTACATTAACACTTACAGTGTTATTTTTCACACTTGCAGTTGTTAAAATGACACTACATGGTGTTGATATAACACCAAAAATTTAACACCGGTACACCGGTGTTAATCTTTTTTGGTGTGGACCTCTCACAACACCAATGGTGTTATTTTTAACACCAGTGTTTTTGCAGTGTTATCTAATTACCACTAGATAATAAGTGCATAAACTTATGTTACAACTTAATTTCCCGATGATGATATAAATTCATAATGCATGGCCATACCTGTCAAGGGGTGCGACGGTGTGGCTTTGGTCGCACCAGGTCGCACCAATATTTCCCCAAATTTGTTTAGTAAGAACGCGAATTTTCGATTTTTGATTTTTCAATAAAATGGGGGTTTTAGGAACTGATGCAGGCTCAAAAAAAGGGGGTTCCGAAGAACTAGCAGCCTAAGACTAAAGAGGGTGAAAAGGGGGGTATTCAGGGCGGCACATAGGCCTACCTATACCCCTTTCCAATGTCAGTGCCCCCCCCCCCCCCCGGAGCACCCCGATTCCTCACAGGTTTGGTCGCACCAATATAAATTGCTTTCGACGGGCCTGCTCTCTCAATGACTATGCCCCATACTAAAAGGCCTGGACAAAATTAGCGACTCTCCTAGCGAACTTGAACCAAATTGAACAATAGGCCTATTCCAATTCCCCCCCCCCCCCCCCCACCCCGCCTTTTCCATTTCACGTGCATGGTTTTGTGTATAAAACCCCGATGCCCCGACCCCATGTAATCTCAGATCATCCGATCCGACCAACCGTAACTGTATACAAACATACAATCCCAGTACATTATATAAGTTGAGGACACTCCGCCCCCCCCCCCCCCGGAAACATTTCCTGCCCTCCCTCGAATCTTCTCATTTTAATACAATTCTCAAATTGAGACGGCATTGGTGGCGTATATCCACTTGTCCATTAGTTGCACTAAATTCGCGGTTGAGTTTGGCTCTAAATCAACTCTACCTATATTTCATAGCAGCTATTGCAGATGTAGTCTTTTTGCACTGACTTCTTATGGTGTGTGTGAAAAGAGACAATCTGTTATAGCTGCCATGTGTAATACTTTTCTGGTGCTATGTGCCCTGGTGAATTACAACTTAACAAAGCAGCCATCGTGAATAGGACCTCCGACCTTGTGCTCCAATAAAAAAAAAGGCTAAAATGCAGTCAATATTCGCGGTCAAGGGGGGAGGGGGCACTCAAATGTGCTCATATTAAGACGGGGGAGGGTAAACCAAAAGTATACCTCATGTATTTTGTACTGATGAAGAAAGCACTGTGCGTGTGCCATTTGTATACTGGAGATAGCACCGTGTATAACGTATATATCTACTGAAGATAGCTCTGTAATGTCATCTACTGAAGATAGCACTGCTCGTCATGTATATACTGCCAATCAATCAATCAATCAATCAATCAATCAATCAATCAATCAATCAATCAATCAATCAATCAATCAATCAATCAATCAATCAATCAATCAATCAATCAATCAATCAATCAATCAATCAATCAATCAATCACAATCAATCAATCAATCAATCAATCAATCAATCAATCAATCAATCAATCAATCAATCAATCAATCAATCAATCAATCAATCAATCAATCAATCAATCAATCAATCAATCAATCAATCAATCAATCAGGCATTTAGGACGCGATTCACCTGAAAATGATTACAAGCCAAATGTATGTCATACTGAAGACAAGTCTGCGTGTTAAAAGGGTTAGCAAAATGATACCTCCTGTATGCTTTCTATTGAAGAAGGCATTGAGTTATATATATATGCTATATACTGAAGATAATTCTGTGCGTTGATGCTATCTATAATACTGAAGATAGGATTTTGTGCCATGTATTCTATTTAGGTGGCAAAAGAGTTAGCCGAAAATAATACGTCCTGTATGCTATCTACTGAAGATAGCATTATGTGTCAGGTATATCTACTGAAGATAATAACTCTGTGTGACAAAAGAGGAAGCCAAAAATTACACATCGTGTGTATGCTATCTACTGAAGATAGCACTGCGAGTCATGTCTGCTATCTACTGAATATATCGATATCGACTGATGAAGAACCCCGTGTGCAATATATGCTTTACTGAAGATAACTTTGTGGAGCATTACGGCTAGCCAAGAATAATACCTCAAGTAGCCTATGCTATCTCCTGAAGATGAGCTCTACCGGCCATAGGGCCCCGTAGAGCAATCAAAATACATTCCCTTCAAATAAAATCTGAGTGGTTGTTAATCGTGATATAAAACTGATACACACTGCTGCGTTTGTCCTTGTCTATGTCCATATGGTTAATCGAATTATTCAAAGAACATAACAAAGGTGATCTTATGCCAACTCTAAAAATCAGTTTTGAAGTTTTACATATTCTTGATTCATAAATAAGTAGGCCTAGGCCTTTTTTTCAAAAAGCAACTAAAAACCCATCTCTTTCCAAAAGATTAGGTTTTTTATTGACTGTTTTAAATTATATTTGCGAGTTTTTAATGTATTATGTTTGCATTGCATGTTGTTTCTAAATTATTCTTGATGTAATTTACTGTGTATTTTTATTAATGACATTTTTATGCCTGTATATATTACAATACACATATTTGTAAAGCGCTTTGATCTACCGAAAAGGCGCTATATAAAAGCCTTTTAATAATAATAATATTTTTTTAATAATAATGTACCTTCTAAGTCTAATAGCAATATATTTCAATATGAGGACCTCAAAATTTGATTGTACCGTACCTTTTAATCCGTGAATAAAGAATAAGTGAAAAGATCATCGTTAATTACCACGATTTGCAAGTGCAAGATTGGACTTTATAATGTATGATTGACTAACAAACAAAAAATGACAAAAAACACTCTTCCCACACCGGGAATCGAACCCGGGCCTTGGCGGTGAGAGCGCCAAATCCTAACCACTAGACCATATGGGAGAACGGTGAATGCATTCAGACTTCAATTGGACTATGAACCACAACTGCTCAACATGTACACAGCCAAATTATCATTCATGGTAATAATGTATAAATACGGTACCACCACGAACTTCCAAGCATGATCGACGGAGGTCTACTACAAATCAAAGTAGGCCTATACGACATAAAATCCCCGCGCGCTAATGATCAACTCTTGTGGAACATTATTGTTTTGATTTAAGAAGGTGCAATCAAGTCATATAGGCCTAATAATATATAATTTGTGCGATTATTCAATGACTGCTATGAAAATATTGACGATCATTATTATTGGTTTAGTTGACGGGCGGAACGGACTACGACTTTAGTGGCCCAGTAAAGTCCCCATTGTACACCAAAGAATACCTTTAATCATTTAAAAATGATTAAAGGTATATGCCCGATTACTTTTTTGTGGCTATAATTTTTTTTGCACATCAAGATATTTTGGTATCAGAAGATTCCCCATATTTTTCTCATTATGTCTGTAAAATATTAGGGGCCAGATTTCATTTGGAAATTATAGGCTAAAATGTGGTGAATTACTAAAGGTGGTTAACCACCAGCCAGTCTATGCAGGCCTACTACTCAATGGGCACATGTCTTTTGACCTTGCGCTTCTAAAATTAGAACCATTGGAGTTTATGCAACTCAAACTTTGGAATGCAACAATTTTAAGGATGACCTTTCATGTAAAATAGAAAATATATAATTAGCTTATTAATTAAGTAAATAACGCCGCATTTGTATAATTCATGAATAATTAAGTATAGCTGATTATTTAAATGATTTAAGCAATCGGCGGTAAACTTCAGAGTCGTAGTCTCATCCCGAGTCTTATGACTACCTGATTTGCGACGTGTTGTCTAGGGCCCCTGGACGGTAGGCCTATATACTACTCAGTCTAATTACCACTAGATAATAAGTGCATAAACTTATGATGCAACTTAATTTCCCGATGATGATATAAATTCATAATGCATGGCCCTACCTGTCAAAGGGGTGCGACGGTGGGGCTTTGGCCGCACCAGGTCGCACAAATTTCCCCAAATTTGTTTAGTAAGAACGCGAATTTTCGATTTTTGATTTTTCAATAAAATGGGGGTTTTAGGAACTGATGCAGGCTAAAAAAAAAGGGGGGTCCGAAGAACTAGCAGCCTAAGAGGGTGAAAAAGGGGGTCTTCAGGGCGGCACATACCTATACCCCTTTCCAATGGCAGTGCCCCCCCCCCCCCCCCCCCCCCGTAGCACCCCAGATTCCTCACAGGTTTGGTCGCACCATAAATTGCTTTCGACGGGCCTGCTCTCTCAATGACTATGCCCCATACTAAAAAGGCCTGGACAAAATTAGCGACTCTCCTCACGAACTTGAACCAAATTGAACACTATTCCCACTCCCCCCCCCCCCCTTTTCCATTTCACGTAGGCCTACATGGCTTTGTGCATAAAACTTCTCAGCCATCGAATGCCCCGACCCGTGTAATCTCTGATCATCCGACCAACCGTAACTGTATACAAACATACAATCCCAGTACATTATATAAGTTGAGGACACTCCGCCCCCCCCCCCCCGGAAACATTTCCTGCCCTCCCTCGAATCTTCTCATTTTAATACAATTCTCAAATTGAGACGGCATTGGTGGCGTATATC